>JAIPRK010001407.1:0-67926 GCA_025469195.1 Chaitophorus viminalis | reverse complement strand
TTATCGTGATATGACCGACTCCCGGGATTTCCCGCCGTATAAAAATTCGTAAATAATAATTCGTATAAATTTTATACCTTATTATTGCGATTTTTTTTATAATATTATTGTGATTTAAAATTATTGGAAGGGCCAAAAAAAAAAGCTTCGCGGGCCGCGGGTTGGACCACCCTGAATTAATTGATGAATTCATCCAATTATGTGTAAAAATAGTTTTTTAGTAAATAGGAATAGCGTTACGTTTTTATATATAATCGTGGATTAGGAATATAATAACTATAATTTTTGTTGACGTGGACAACGCTCTTTAGCCGCTACAAAAACGTATTGCGTCCCAACAAACTTTGATTTACTTGAAATTTTCACCAGTTGTTAAGATAGGCATTTCCTTTATGTCATATTTTTTCAAAATATTATATTGATTTTTAAGCCACTTATAGACATTTAAAAAATTCGATTTTTTTTACATTTTTTTTATATAATCGGTGATAAAAAAAATTGACTAACACAAAATACTTGAAAATTTAATAGAACATTCCACACAAGTAGTTTTTATTGTCATTCAAAAATCATCAAAATCCATAGGCACAATTTTTTTTTATAAGCGTTTGAACAGCGAATATTGACATAAAATTACATGTAAAATATAATATAATATATAAAATTCTAGACTGACAAATCATATCGGTTTTTTTAAAATACTCTAACTCAAAAACGAAAAACCGCAACAACTCGAAATTTTCACCAAATCTTTATATTGGTGTTCTCTATACATGGTTAAGTTTTCAAAGTATTTTGACTTATTTATAAACAATTTAAATTTTCGATTTTTGTAAGTTTTTTTTTTAAAAAATCTATAAAAAATTTTTGGCTGTCCAAAAATACTTGAAAATGAATTAAAGGATTAAATATAAGTAATACTAATTGTAACTAAAAAATATCGGAGATGGTTTCACTCAAATTTTTTTTATAAGCCCATAAAGTTCAAATTTGTATAAAATATGTTAAAATTGTGATAATTTGCAAGTTATTTTGTAGTTGAAAATTCATAAAATTTTTTCTGTTTATACTTAAGATTCAAAATTTTAACACTAGGTTTTCCATAAGCTTACCTTCAAAAATATATAAAAAAAATTTAACCAGACTTAAGAGAAAAAATTTTATGACTGTTTTAAATTTAAATTTTTACGAAATTGCATTATAATTCAATTTAAATATAAAATACTATATTATTATTTACACATTTTAGACAAATATATTAACTCCGTTCAGAATCGTTATTCGTATACAATGATATCTATCATTGCATTCAAATTTAACAAATCCATTGTAATAATGACCTATCCTAGAAACGAGGTACATTCCACCCCCAACTGTACAGCAAAGCGAGGCCCACCCGTTTTTTGTAATTGCTGTTCACTATTGATTGTTGCTACATTGTGAGTTGTGACGCTGTTTGATAAAACGTTAATTATTCGGTATTCGATAATAACACTTATTTTACATTTTTACGTGGATAAACGGAAATCTATATTGATCAACAAACTAGCCACAAGGGTAGACGAGAGGTCATTTTGGGGCCAGAAAATCAACATATTTAAATGTAGAGGCCTAAAGCGTTACTGGAACGTTTTGTTATAGCAAATTGCCAATTATTATTATTATTGTAGTGGATTATGTCTTCGATAAGATTTAAAACAGAAAACTCAAAAACATTATAATAATTAATAATAAATAATAATTATTACACTACTACTGTACGGCGTACGCATAGACTTATACATAATAACTAAGGCAGAGGACTTGTAGCATTTGCATATTCGTTTTGTACAGTCACAGAAATAGCAAAGTACAAAACAAATACATTTTATGCTTTCATAAAGCTAGTTTTGAAATTTTATTTTGCATATAAATGCATATTTGCTTTTCGTTTTTAGAGCATATTTAACACTTTTACATGCTATTTTATATTTTTGGAGATATAATTAACTTAATTAAATTTATTCCATGCAGACGTTTTAATTTCAAACAATAGTCAAAAATCAAAATGTTTGGATAAAAATATATTTATTTTTAATTTTTATCGAATAACATTGTTTTTGATAGTCCGCTGGTACATGCATTTACTAGAAGTGCTTGGGGATCGTCGATAAGGCATAATATCAATTTTTTGTAATTCATTTTATTCATAGATGAATTAGATCAAATATAGGTAGGTAATTGTTTTGACAAAAGCCTATTTATTTTATTAATACTTTTACATTAAGTCGAAAACAAAAAAAAATGTAAGTACATATTTTAAGTACTTGCGTGTTTAGGGCTTTTTTGAGCTACAAGTCCTCTGCCCTAATGGCTAATAATAATATTATACTTATCTCGTGTCTATATATGATTATTGACCACGGTCTTATCCACGATTTAAGATATATTTTAAATCGTGGTCTTACCTAACGGACCGTGCTGTTGACTATACGTCGGAGTGTGTACGGTAAGAAAAAAACACGCTCGTTGGCCACACTGTGCATCTGCTTCGGCCGAGCTTAGCCGTGGAAATATCGAACTCGTTATAGACAATACGGCGATTGTCGTATTGTGAATACGAATACAATAATTAATA
This sequence comes from Chaitophorus viminalis, assembly GCA_025469195.1. Lineage (NCBI taxonomy): Eukaryota > Metazoa > Arthropoda > Insecta > Hemiptera > Aphididae > Chaitophorus > Chaitophorus viminalis. Next base: position 65,309 of record JAIPRK010001407.1, on the reverse strand, counting down.
ATTATCATAATTGATATTGCGTATTTTTTGTGTACTTTACTGCTTTGCACTTGTACGCGTTTCACGCGCACCACGGAGATCTCAAAAAATTTTAAGCAAATCCTTCGTCGTTGTACCGACGGTATACGTATGTTGATAATTGTTATTGATTTTCAACATCCGAACGGTCGGCAGTCGCTTATCGGTGATAATAGACATTTTTAATTTTTATACGGTTTATTTGTCGATGTTTTATTTTTCTTGTTACTACGTTTTGATGGCCTAACCAAGTAATTACACGGACGTCGTGCCTACACTTCTCTCGGGGAACACTCGACTTGGAGACCGAGGAACGCAACAGTAAGTCATATCCAATCGCGTAATGTATATGTTTACGACCCTGCCGGCGGCACCGCTACCTCCCGTCCCTGATCATTGTTTATAATTCACAAGCCGTAAATAAATATCGTCCTTCGTCTGCTTCGGTTATTAATTATTGTTGGCCGTAGAACATTAATTCTTCTTGTTATTAGTCGTCTCTCACCATCCCTTTCGCTCTAGTCGTGTATCGTTTAAATCAGGGGTCTCCAACCTACGGCCCGCCAAGCTAACTTAAGTTTTGAACATATAATAATTTTTGAATTATTAATTTCCTATTTGAAAAATAATTTATAAGACTATAAATTATAGACTACATTTGTTTTACAGGTTTCGTTTTTTACAACTATATTGAAATAAAATTTACAATTTTAAATTGTCAGAAAATAATTCTTATCCATCCTTGATTAAATTTTTTATCTATGCAACTCTTAAGAGTTATTTTGACCCGCGATTCCGAAGAAAATTTTGGATTTGGTCCTCCATAAAAAAAAGATTGGAGACCCCTGGTTTAGATGCTACCGATTTTACTGGTTTTGGTTTTTCTTTTCTTTTATACAACATTTGGCGTTCATTTTTCTTACTATTATATTTTATTAATTAATTTTGTATTATATCGTGATTAAATCGTCGGCCCCCTGTTGAAACAAGATATTAGATAATGGTATATGCACTTTTATGAACAATCATGGTTGCCCGGTTGCCCTTGCCCTCTTGATGTCTCAATGTCCCATTAGTTATCAGTTGGTCAGGATTTTAAACATATAGAAATGTAAACGTTTTCCATTTTCAACGTACTGATCGATCAATTAATGCGATAAGAATTTTGAAAACTGATGATTTCTAATTGTCGTCAAGTCTACTTTAGATCGATTTTCCCACTTTTTTGATTTTGTTCCTCAAAATTGCACAAAATAGAATTAAACATTATGGAAATATAAAATTCAACAAAAATTGATTTCTGGGGAAAAATTTTATAAAATGTGAGAAAGTCCATATAAGATTTCACAAAGAATGCAAATCAGTTTTTAAAAGTCATATCGCATTAATTAATGCGATCGATTAGTTGGAAATGGAAGACGTCTAAATTCCAATGTTCCGCGTATGATAGACAGAGGCAGAACTGCAGAAGATCATGGCTTACAGGGCAATCCCATGTTGGAATTTTTCCAATTATAATAATATTATATATTTTGTTTTTATCATTGATTTTATTATAAAATCAATGCTTCCACGCACCTACATTGGATTTTTCTAATAGTATACCAGCACCTCTAATGTGGATCTATTTTTAAATCGCAATATAAGCCTAATGGAATATTGAGGGTTGCATCCTTGATTTTCTGTCTCTATCTATCACAGTACACGTACTACATGGTGATTTAGACCTTTTCCTTTTCCAATACAGTACATACCAGTCGATGTATTGATGCAATAAGGATTTATAAAACTTATTTGAGTCGTTAATTCTTCTTTATGTCGGCTTTCGTAAATTTTTAAATTTTGGACCAACAACTTATTTTTGTTGATTTTTATATTTTCAATTTGTTTGATTCTATTTTATGTAATTTTGAGAGATCAAATCAAAAAAAATAGGAAAGTTGATTTTTAGTTGACATAACAGCGAATTCAAATCTGTTTTCAAAATACGCATCAATCGATCAATTGGTACGTTAAAAATAGAAAAAGTCTTGTTATGCGTGTGATAAACAGAAAATCATGCCTTGCAACCCCCTTTATGTCTTTCAGTTATGTACCAGATACTGACATTCTGCTTAACATAACATCTAAATTTAACACGTATTAAATTGAAATAAAGAAATTATTGGTATCTGCTGGATGAATCTAAAAATAAGTTATTCAAGAGTATTTATATCAATTATAGGTTTATCTTACTTGCTAAAGGAATTACTACAGTCTACAAGGGCGCAAGGCAAAAAATGAATTATATTAATTTTTACTTTTATTCTCCTTCTCTGTAAGGGATGACCAAATGAGGCATCCTGACAATGATGTTATTTAATTGAATAAATAATGAGGGGCTGGGAGGCAGAAGTGTGAATAATAAATCCCTTCTGGTCTCTCGGTTAAACCAGTGAAAAAGAAGTTTATCTGACTTAAAATGTTTTCAACTATGGTTATTTAATTACTAACTATTCTATTTGTAATGGTTTAATTAATTTGTTACGACTGAGCATCAAATTTCAAATAGTCAAATGACATTTACTTATTGTAAAAATATTTAAATTATCTAAGGATTAAAGTTTTTATGATACTATGATTACTTGAATATTTTAAAAATATTAAAATAATGTTTTTTATAGTAGTAGGTATTACATTTGTATTCAGATCAAGGATTGGTTGACTCTAGATAAAATGAATACTCTATAATTATACTCATAAATATGTATTTAAATAAGTAAAGAAAACTTTATTGTAGATATTGCCTAACAAATAAAATTTTTTCCTTTGACTTAATCAATGCTAATGGTTAATAATCTTTTTAATTAAAATCTTAAAATATATTTTAGGTAACATTTTTTCTAAAATGATGTATTTTCTTTGTTACGTATTAAAAATATTTTAGTTCTTACCTAATTAATGTTAAAGTTTTTCATTGACATAATTTAATTTGAAATTAATATTTTAGTGGAACGTGATCCAAATAAAAGAAGAGTCAAACCTCCTTCTAACCCAGAGTTAGTATGTTTAGATGATATTGATGGTGAAAGTTCATCTGACAGTGATTTTCGTATCGAAGATCATTATGTAAACAGTGAATCTGATTCTGAGGGAGCTTCATATTATACCTATACTGATGGTAATTATATTATTATATTATTTTTCATTTATTTGAATTAATCCTTTTTAATATACTTTCACATAATTTAATATGTATATTTGATTTATAAAAGATGAAGATCAAGAAGAAGTTGACAAAGAAGATGATGAAATTAAAGGTACCAACAATTTAACAATTGATGACTCAGTTGCTGGAACATCTTATCAAGATAATTCTAAAAAAGTATAAATTTATTTTATTTTATTTAAAATTATAAACCTTTTTTTTTTAATATTAATATATTGTAGGTAAATTTAAAAGAAATTGTTGATAAAATTCACATTTGCAGTATTTGCTTGGGTGATGCTAGTGATGATGTAAATGAGTTGATAGATTGTGATGAATGTGGTATATCGGTTCACGAAGGTAAGTATTCAATAATAAAATGGAGCTTATAAAAAATTATATTAAAAAGTAATACTATAATTTTTTTTTTTTAGGTTGTTATGGTGTACACGATTCTGGAAGTGTGAGCTCATCAGTTTCGTCATGTTCTATGGAACCGTGGTTTTGTGAAGCGTGTAAAGCAGGCATAGAAAATCCTACTTGTGAATTATGTCCTAATTTTGGTGTGTAATATATATACAATTTTAAATTCTGTAATATATCTAACTTTTTTAAAAAAAAATTTTAGGTGGTATATTTAAAGAGACAGATTGTGGGAAATGGGTTCATTTAGTATGTGCTCTTTATGTTCCTGGTATATCATTTGGTGAAGTTACTAGTCTTAGTAAAGTTACATTATTTGCAAATACTTCTCCTCGATGGGGTAGTAAAAGTTGTACTTTGTGTAAAGATATGAGATTTATGTGTACTGGAGTGACAATCGGATGTGATGCTGGAATGTGTCGATCAAATTTCCATGTTACTTGGTAAGTTGTATTAATTAATAGAATGCTCAAATTGAGATTGATAAAAAGGTCATTCCGTGTATTGAATGTAATGTCATAATGTCTCTCTATATACCATATGGAATGTAATATAAATCTTAAAATTAATATAAATAGATTAAGTATAGATAAATTAAGATATATTATTAGATATAAATTATTAAAGAACACTAATTTATTATTTTGATTATATTTATTTAATTATTCACAAAATCATTTTCGAGCTGTAATTTTTTTGTTTTATTAAAATAATAAGTTTCTGTATACTTTCAATGTATGATTTTGTTTTTACTTTTGTAAGATCATATTTTTTATATTAGAAATTAGTAGTAATTTCCTTTGAAATTTCTTTGAGTTATAAACATTAAAATATAAGAGTTACATTTTACATGAAATAATTCATTGGTAATAAGTAATTACTAATTAGTTTTTATAAATATTTATTAATTATTACTTAATTAGTGCTCAGCGAGAAGGCAGTTTATCAGAAGCCACAAGTCCAGAAACTGATCAATCTGATCCATTTTATGCTCATTGTAAACTTCATGTGGATAAACTTGTTGCAAAGTTAGTATATTTAATTTTTAATGTGAAGTTAACTATCATTAATTTCAATGATTATCAGATAAAGAATTGTTATTTTCAACATTTAACTTTAATTAACTATTGATAGTCTTAAGAATATAAAATAATGTCAAACTTGAATGTTTAAATATTTTAACTATGTAGTCTTTAATCAAAATTTACCTGAGATTTTAGTTATTTATTCCAAATTATATCTAGATTTGTTTTTATTTATAAAAGGAAAAGGAAAAGAAATTGGGAAATACTTCAATTGAGAACAAAGCAAATGAAATTATTGCGGGAGGCGCAATCTTCTGAACAGTCTGCTACATGGCAACGCAATCAGCGAAGACTCGGAAAATTGCGATCTAAGTATTATCAATTGAAAAAAATCAGTAAACCAGAGTCGAGTAAGCTACTTAATTATTATTACATATTTAAGTAAAATAACTTATACATTTATACTGTATAGCATTGAAATCAAAAGTTCCACGTCCTATTACAACTTCAGCTTCAGCATGTCGATCCCTATGGTTGAAAGCTGGTTTAATGGGTGTAAATATGACCTCATATGAGGCTATTGAAGGGCATATAAAAGCCCTGCGTGATGTACCCAAAAAATGGCATATACCTTCTTCATTTAGGTTACTAGAACCATAATTTATTTATTTATTTTTATATTACTTAAAACTAATTTTGACAAATATTTTTTAGTTTGGAATTTGTTAGTTATTTCTTAGATAGAAATCTAAGGTTGACGGATTTTAAAAATCAGTTGAAGCATTATACTGATGAAAACAATAAACTTCATAATGAACAAACAATTGTACAAGAAAAATACAATACAGTAATTACAGTTTTTAATTTTTAATAATAGTACATATTATACTTAGATTACATTTTTTATAGGTATCTAATGATAATGAAATTCAAAAACAAAAGCATATGGAACTGAAAAATATTGTTTCGGCGTACCATGATGTGATCAAATTTGGAAATCCTAGTGCCAAAATTCCAGATATTGACACACTTACCAGAGATGGTCAAAAAAATTATCATTCCGTTTGTTAGTTTGATTTAATTATTTATTTTGCTTTGAAATGTTTTGAGTAGATATTTTGATCTTCTGATCTCTTTAAAATTTATTAGTGCTTGTAAATCAAATATATTTTTTAAATTAATTTTTGACATGTGTATGTCTTATGGCTGGGGGTCATTCTGTTAATTTGTCCGACACCGAGAATGTTACCATGACGTCATTGGTCATTCATCATGAGGGTATCAATATTTCCAACAAAAACATCGATGTTTTAAAAAATCGATGTTTACCTGAATAAGTTATATGAAAAATTGTACCTATTTGAATGTCTGCTACAATTCAAGAGTGAGGATACATATATGTTGTTTCTACTGAATTTAGTTGACATAAGAATGTCGATGTCAATTTGGTAGAAACAAGACATATACATGTACCGATGTATCTGTATGTAGTGTAGATACTCTTTTTTTAATATCTATGTTTGTTTTTATTTTTAGCAATGAATTCTACTCCTACTCCTGCAGCATTAAAAGCTGGCATTGGGTTGCCTATGACACGTAATGATTCCTTTGCATACATTGGTAATATTATTTAAGCTAACTTGTTATGTTTCTATTTTATATTAATTTAATTAAAAACCAATTTGGATCTTTTAGATAATGAAGCACCAATAGAGATAAACAATAAATGCGGTATTTGTGGTCGTACAAATGATCAACATTTACTTGCAAAATGTGATACTTGTTATTTATATTATCATTTAGGCTGTTTAAATCCACCGCTTACAAGGATGCCTAAAAAAACAAAACTATTTGGCTGGTAATTATCAATTTTATTAATATCTCAATAAATAGTATTCTAAACTTATAATTTTATTATTATTATCTAGGCAATGTAGTGAGTGCGATAATAGTAATTCTAATTCTGAACCAGAAACAGTTGATCCAAATGCTCCCAGGAAATTAAGGTATGGGGCCAGAGAACTATCAGTATCAGATAGTCGTAGATCTTCATCTGTAGTAAATGATGTATGTATTTAAAAAAATTAAAATGTTCTCTAAATTCATTCAAACTAAACAAAGATATATTTAAGTTACAGGATTTTAATAGTTTATCTGAACAAAATAATCTGCCTGGTGTGTCAAGTTAGTGTTTCATTTTTTAACTGTATATTTATTTAGTACATGTATGTGAAAATCTATTTGTATTCTAATATTTAACTATAAATATTTATTAGAAAAAAAGAAACATGAACGCCATAGAGAAAGATATTCTCCTGAAATTATAGTATCCAAGCGTGTAAAGTCACGTAAACGCAAACATAAGCACCACAGAGATAATAGCATTGTGGAATTAGAACCAACTAATGATTTAACTAATGAACAACCTCGACAAGGAATTAAAATATTTGTAAGTTATAATAATCCACTTGAAAGATTTTAAATTCATTTTTAAACTATGCATTTAGATAAAATCTGTACCAAGTGCTAGTGGTGTTAAAACAACATCTTCACAATTACTTATTGTACCACCAGTAGAAGAAACACCTCAAACAAGCACAAAAAATAAACCTGAAAAAAGTGTTGCACCCCTTAGGATCACAACTACTTCAACAGATATGAAATTAACTCCTAAGTGTAGTACTTGTAAAGCAACTGGAACTAGTTTAACTATGGTTCAGTAAGTATGATGAGAAAATAAAATAATAATTTACAGCATTAAAAAAATTTAGGTATATCATTTTAATATTTAAAAATTTTATTATTTATTTTTTAAAGAGGTTATCCAAATTAGTTGTTTTCATAATTTAGATATATCGTGTTTCATAAAATATTGTATTTCATGGCTATATAGTATTTATACACATATATATAAATGTTGATTCAAAACTCATGAGTCAGAGAATTTGTTATATAAAATAATGTTATGAAATTAGTTTTTCTACTTAAAGATGTGTTATAATAAGTGTATTATGTTGGTCTTTATATATGTTTAATTATTATGGTTCAGTTATTTATAAAAATAACACAAAATAAAGGGAAAATTTCTCTAGTTTCATACTATTTTTTTTTCATAGGTTATACTGTTGACTAATATTTTTTACTGTATGTTATTATCTTTTAATTTATTATGAAATTTAGTTTTAAGCATCACATATTATATAAATTCATTTTATTGAAAAATATAAAATATTGTTGATTATCTGCACTGTCTAAAATCAAAGAAAATGTGGATATATTAGTCTATAAATAATAAAAAATTCATGACATTATTAAATTAACAAAAATATTTTAAAATTATAATAAAACACTTAATTCTTAGATTGTAATATTACAAAACTTGTCAAAATTGCATGTAAATATCCCTTTACAATTGACTATTATGCCTTTATGATATGCACTAATAATTACATAAAAAAATAGGATTCATATGCAACATTTATTTGTCAAATAATAAATACTCTTATGTACTTCAATATTTATTTTTGTACAAACTTATTTTGTTTTTACAGGTGTGATGAATGCAATAAAAATTTTCATTTTTATTGTCTTGACCCCCCATTGAAAAAATCACCGAAAGTACGTGGGTACTCGTGGCACTGTGCTGAATGTGATCCAACGGTACATCAATTATTTTCTTAGTTTTTTTAGCATTGAATACACATTCTACTCGTTTAAATATAAACTTATATTTACTTTATATCGTAAAGTATAAAAACAAATATTCATCCTGTTGAAGATTTTTAATCAGAATTAATTTTTGGTTTGATTCCAGGAATTTTTTTAAAATTAAAAGATTTTATTATAGTTATAAGTTAATTGATTCATATATTATTTTTAAAGAATTAATATACAGTATATTAGTGAATAAAAAAATGTATTACCAACAATACAATAAAGTATGTATTTATTGTACATTTGTACAGATATCACAGACGAATGTGTAATTAATCTAATAAACTTGAAAACATGATTAGTGTGTTTGAAAATAATTTTGATCAGAGCTCAGGTTGCTTATATCAACGTTTAAAACTTAATTATTTATATCAAGGTTATGAAGATTAATTAATAAAATTGTTTGGCATGTTGTGAAAACTTGTCTAAATTAGGACCTGTTAAGCAATTTAAAAAAAAAAAAATAGAGTAGATATAGAGTACTTATCCATTTTTTATTTCCTGTAAAAAACTGAATTTTTTTAAAAATTCTATTTTAACCATGTTCACCGTAGTTATATTATGGTACAATAAATTATAGAGTTATCGTATTTCAGACATCACATTCTTGTCAAAATTATTTAATAATTTTAATCAGGTTTATTATATTCACTATGTTATAAGACATGGGTACGTCATATAATTTCAAAACCCATTACTTGTTACTGCTAGGAATTTATGAATTGATTTTATATTGTCTTATTCAATTAATGTCACCAAGAGAAAATGAATTAATTTGTTTACCGTTAAGTAATTCAACATAATTTATATTACATACAGTTACATTTAAATGTTAATTATTCAATAAATCTATGTTAATGTTTATTTAAACACTTGATTATAATAAATTTATATTTGATACATATATTTCAGGATAGTGACTCGTCTTAAAATTTGGAAGCTCATTTCTACTGAAAAGTATCAATGATTATCTGTACTCAAAATGTTTTTGTAATTTGCTATACATACACCCTTCAACTTATTTATATTACAATGTCTACTTAATTTATGTCAACAAAACAGTAATTACAGTTGTTATACATAAATATTTTTTTATTTAAACTGATGTTTATAGTTTTTTATATTACTCATACTATAAGTAATATATCATATTATGTATTTTAGTTTTATAATTAATAAAGAATGACGATGAAGTATGATATAATTTGTGCACCTGATTTTGATTCCTAAAATATGCTATTGTGTTATTTCATCCTAATTGATTTTGTACTATTTCTTCACACTTGGTACCTAGTACAAAACTATTTGTAAAATTTATTATTTTCAACTGTTTCTTTGGGTCAATCCTGGTAATTCTTGTCATGCCAAACAAGGCTTGCTTGAAAATTTTCCACCCCGATCAACGGATGTTGATGATTTTAAATTTTTATCATAATAAATGGTAAATTTTTTTTTGAAAATTGAAAATTTTATATTGACTGTTTTATTTGTTTGAAGAGTAGTAAGTAATCTACTGTCTGTAAATTGTATATTGAGTATAGATACTCTAGGTCACCAGCTATGTAATATCCAAAAGTTTTAATACGGTTATTTGAAGCAAGGGTTTGTAACGAGAGATGCTTTCTCTCACGTTTTATTATTAACATTTTGGGAATTACATCTTACGCCGAGTAAATATCGTCTTAATTATTTGATCCAGAGCGGCAGAATATAATGAATATGTCAGCAAACAATTGAAACAATGAACAAAGCTATTTCCGTGCATGTGCAGTAAGTTTGCAATCGTATACAAAACTTCCGTATAATAATCGTTCTTTTAGTTACCAGGAGTAACTGTGCAAATGTGTTGTATAAAAATGACATCGAAAACATTATTAAGTGTAGATCAGTTCTCTTGAATATTACTGCTGCCTAGATTTTTGACAATCGTTACGATTCAATCGACAAGAACAATATTGATCGTACATTTTTCATGCCGATCGACGTACCTACCCAACATGAATGGACTGCAAACAATAAATAACTATGATAATAATATTGAGCGATATTATAGTTTAATTAATATCGGGGACACCACGGTGATGGTTATTCCGCGAATCGCGTGATTCACGAACAAATTCATTCATTCGTCACAGTTATTAAAGTTTTATATGTTTTGCATTTTACAACAACATTTCATCTTCATCGACACGGTCCAACCCGAATGACTGAAATCGGGGATCAAAATCGAAAGTTTATTTTACATGAATGTACGGTTGAGGTTACTGGGTGGTAATGGGCAAATTTTTGAGCGTTGTGTACAAGTTTTGCACGTGATTCGAGGTAAGAGAAAAAAAATTAATAAAATCGAAAGCGCTTTGGATGAGCAAAACAGGAATAGCCTCCGCGGGTGTGGCGCTGTGCTTAGTTTTTGATTTTGAAAATGATTTTTACGCGGATCCCGCTTTTTTACCGAACCAATTAACTCTAAAACAGTGCACGGCGCCTGGAACGTGTAATAGCGCAACCGTACATGCACGCCGAAGGTTTATTGTCTTATCACAACGTAATCACATCATTATGCAAACTATTATATATTATAATATTATACTTCTTATAATAAATTAATATTTCGCGAGTCTCCACTGCCGGCCGACCGTGTCCTTACATTGTGTTGAAATCCGGTGCTTAGATCAAGAGGACTTTTTCGATTTCTGTCTTGCGGCCCGAAAATTTCAACGTCCGAAGGTGATAAGCCGCAAACATCACTACTTCAATGCTTACATTCCGCTTTGCGCGTGCGATTTTGTGTTGGCCGTTTGTTGCGTCGTACAGTCAACACTAATTTTATTTAACATTTTTTTACTCTGTTCTTAGCTATTCGGTGACGGGCTGCTATTAAGTATGTTTAAACTGTTCACGTCGGTGGTCATGCCTCAAGGTGTGATGGCTTCGGCCAGAAGTATATCAACGTCCGGAGGACCGCTGTGGTTCCGTTCGTCTGCACCCTTGTTCGCCGAACCGTTGAAGAAGAAAAAACGTTTGGACCCACAGATATTGAAAGCTAGAGAGGACAGAAAACGCAAGAAAGTCGAGAAAGCCATTCGTCGTTTGGAAAAGGTTGTTAAAGTGCATTGATATTAATATTGATGCATAAAGTGTGTTTAAATTTGCAATGGGAGTGCTAAAATTTGGGAAGATTAATAACTATGCAGAATGTTGGTTTTTGTTTTTGCAATGTTATTATTAATAAAAACCGTAGTGTTCATTGTCAGATCAGGAATTTAACCCAAAACCTCACAATAATTGAGTGATTACTAGTGAGTTATCCAATGACATTATGATTGTCTTTTATTACAAGTTTCCATTCACCGTTAGTTGCAAACATTATGGTTACTCTTAGATTTATTATTTACTGTTATCTAAGCTACTGATTTTTTAGTAACTTAACAAGATAAAGCTTAATTTATTATACTTTTGATAGCATTTCTTCACATTATACTATCCTTAAAAATTAAAAATTTTGGTAAAAATATTATGCAGCCTTAAGATCATAAATATAGCATACTATTATTTGGTTGAATTTACAATACTTCAAAAAAATTAGTCAAGACCAACATTGAGTTTTTTGTTACTATTTAACATATAGGTATTATTAGTGGTTGTTAGGTAGACAACATTTTCGTTTATGTAAATGTTTTTTATACTATTTATATATTTTATTTTATTTTCAGGTGTCTAGAACATTAAAACCCATTGATGAAGTACAATTAATGGCTTCATTATCCAATGAAGTAAATAATCGTCAGAGGCCAGCTATTACGCTTAGTAAGGAAAAGATTGAAGAACGGTTGATTGCAGGAAAAACATGGACAAAGTATAAACACAATGAACACTTTTTCAATCTTCAAGTTATCAATGACTTAGAGTACTCACAAAAACGGGCATTAAATGAGCTACGTGAAGTCTCAGAAGAATTATATCAAGCTGCTATTGAAATCGATGAATCTTTGTTGCCGTATCAATTAACTGGACCTGTAGAAACGCCCCCAATTGAAGGTTACCAAAGTCCAGATGGAGAATATCTTGATATTTCAAAAAAATGGGACTAAATTATGTTTTATATAATTATGTTTAAAATTATGTATACATAAATAAGTCAATAATTAGTTTTTTTAAAATTTTAAAATATATGGTAAATTATCAATCATTATAATATGTATTCTTTTTAAAGTTTTATGATGCTAAAGAATTATTTTTAATTAAGAAATAACATGTAACTCTAAAAACAACACGGAAGGATTTGTGTATTAGCTTTGCTCTGTGTAACTATAACCCTAATAATCTATTGTTACACTACAATTAAAATGAGATTTATGCTTATCTCATCTACCCTATATTTTGTTATATATATATATATATAACCATAAATATTTCATTGGGCTTGTTTCTTTATCTAGAATAAAATGATTCAATTAAATCTCATAGTAAAAGATATGTAAATCATTGTGGATACTATCGTATATTAAGAATAAGAACATTTTCTTGACACACTAAATTTTTCATTTTCTGTTCAATTATTTACTTCAGCATTTATTTTTGTTATATGAATATAATTAACAAAAATAAAAATACCCCTTATGAGCCCATTAACAAACAAACAGTTGCTTAGAAATCCCATGTAAACCAAACTGCCTAAAAATGTAAAGAAATTAAATAGGTATAATCACAGATACATAAAATAAACTAGATTGCTAACTGTGATAAGATGTGAAGTTACCATCCGCCATTTAAAATGAGGCCAATGGGTCTAATCACACGTATTTAATATTGTTAGTAAACAAATTTAGTTTGGCGCCAAAATCATTTATTTTTTATTTTGTTGTTTCTCACTTTCTACAATTTTGTGAATTAATTCATTTCATTATGCCTTATAAGTGTTGTGCCTATAGTTGTAATAATCGAGATAATAATATTTTCACAAAATAAAAATCATTTTACGTTCTTATAAACACAAGTCATAACGAACATTGGCCTCGTATAAAATGGCGGCCAATGGCTTCAACCAATTACACAGACGCTATATCACAGTTAGCAATCTAGTTTATTTTATATATATCTGTGGGTATAATGCATATATTTCAGATAATAATAATAACCTATGTTTTGAAAATAGATCCCTATAAAATTGTTTATTAATTAATTTAATATGAATAATTATTAATTGTAAATGGTTTTAGGTTTTATTTAAAGAATACATTTCTTGTCGAAATAGAAATTAAAATATATATATGTATAATTATATCTATTGTGCATAGTTATATAAGATTAGGCGGTCTTATATGAGTTGAGTACAGTTGTAAATTATTTGTACTTTAAATGAATTCTCATCGAAGCTAGGGTCACTTCACTTTGGTGTTTTCAAGTTTATAGCGCCCATGCATTGTTTTTTTTTTTATCTTCAGACTTGCACGATGCGTCGATGCAAGTTTTGGATCACTTTGGGAGGTGAGATATGAGTAAATGGATTAAAACCAACGTACAAGTGCGATAAAATTTTAAAACATCTCAACTATCTCAAAAAGAATATTATTGCTAGATTATTACGAGTGTAGAAAACCACTTTACAGGAAAATAAAATGACAATACTTTTGAACACACCGAAATCGGAGGCCGTGATTGCTCATTAAAAGTAAGTAACTGCAGTCAGGCCCGTGCGCAAGGGGGTGAGGTTTGGGTGATCAAACTCCCTCCCATAACCGAAAAAATCGTGTTTTTCATTTTTGATCTATTATAATATAGTGTAATATTTAATAATCTACTTAGGTATCTGTAATATAATGCATAACATATTATGATCGTGCATAACGAATATATACTATGAATATGGAAAATGAAAATGAATAATAAATATAAATTGTATATTATTATAATACTATTAGTTAATTATTGATGTATCTATTTTAACATTTTTTTTTTCGACCCTCCCCCCTTCATTATGAAATCCTACGCTCGGGCCTGACTATGCGAACGATATATAACAATATTTGAATTTTTAAGGATCAACTGATGAACATACATATAATAACTCATAATATGTATCTATATAATGTACAATAAATAATAATAACAGTTGACAATAATTATTAATGTAAACGACAACAACTGAATCGATATGTACGCGACTTATGGATTAGATAACTTGGTGTCTTAGGACACTACAATTATATCATATCACTACGCATTATAATAATAATAATTATAATTATAATACATTCGGAACAATAGACCACAAAACCGCGATGTCTTTTATATAAATATTTTAATCGAAATAGTCTTGGACGTCCGTAATACGCGACGTAATAATGTTATACGATGGGCGTAAACAAACGTACGTGAACGATTATAATAATATTATGATGATAATAATAACATAACGTAATAATTAGTAAATAATAGTAATCATTAAAATAATGTATTCGCGCTTACGATTGCATGACAATGGTCTATACCAGAGGTCTCCAACCTTTTTTTTACGGAGGGCCAAATTTGAAATTTACTTTGGAATCGCGGGCCGAAATTACTTAGGGATGCATAGATAGAAAATTTAATCGAGGATGGACAAGAACTATTTTCTAACAATTTAAAATTGTAAATTTTGTTTTAATATATAGTTGTAAAAAACAACACCTGAATAATTAATGTAGTCTATAATTTATAGTTTAATAAATTATTTTTCAAATAGGAAAATAATAATTTTCAAATTACTATAATATTTTCAAAACAAAAATTAACTTGGGGGGGGGGGGCAGTTAAAAAAGTTTGACGGGCCGTAGGTTGAAGACCCCGGGTCTATACGGCTATACATTTATGCGCATTTGCGGTAATAACACGCTGGATCGCGGCAGTCGTGACGGTTCGAAAACGAGCATATTATTTTTACGTACTGTTATCATCATAGGAGCAATTTAAAAATTTTAATTGGGGGAAAGGACTAGTTATTTTTAAACACGATAGCAATTAACACCCTCGGGTTATCGTTAAAAAATAAGAAAAATATTACTATGCATCAAAACTTTTAAATTAACATAAACAATCTAAAACGGTACAATACTATATAGACTTATAAATAAAGTGTGCATTTATTCATTTATATATGCATTTAATGTGCGATTGATTATTTGTGATATTTGTTGCATTAAAAATATAATCCTGATCAATTTTGAATTTATTTTAACCGTTTAGAAATGATTATTTCAAATACCTGTACAATAACGGTTTTGTTTTTTGTTTCAATCGTGATGCCCATTGGGTAGGTTGGGGTGGTTAATTTGGATGTTGTCCTTCTCCCCCAAATTGCGCTTATGATGATCATTACGTGAAAATATTATAAATGTATAGTTCTTAAAATAATACATCGTCTACGCGTTGATTATGGACAGGATCGCTTTGACAACGGACGCGGCGGCCAGTGAGGCGTACGGCTGCCATTTGTTTTTTGTCGACCCGTACTTGTAGTCCGAGATGCCCCGGACCACCGCGTACGAATGACAGTAGTTGCCCATCAGCGACCCCATGACCGAGTCGAACTCCGAGTCCATGGCCAACAGCCTGTACTCGGCGGCGAACTTTTGCCGCTCGAACTCGCACGATATGGCGCTCTGGCCGCCGCCGATCGGACCCACGTGTATCCTCGTGCAACCATCTCTGAAAACCGACCGACGCAGTGCATCACAATTTATAATACACTATTAATTTATGCTGCGACAATACTTTATATCAGTGGTTCTCAACCGCCGGTCCGTGTTACATTGTATACACCGAGAAAAATTATATTTCCAATGCAGTATTGTTATGTTTTATTTATATTTATATGCGCTTTTGACTTTTTATTAAATTTTATACACTAATCTGCGGGCAAAACTAAAAAAATAAGGCAAAAATTTTTTGTTCTTTGAACCAAAATCCAAAATGGTCTGTAGTCTTACTTAAAAACCATCTTGAATCTTGATTCCAGATGGTCCGCGACGGCAAACAGTTGAGAACCACTGCTTTATATGACCGACTTACATATGGTGTAGTAATATTACGACGCAATCATATTAGGTACGTCATATTAGGTATATTAGTCCATAAGGCAGAGGACTTGTAGCTTTTACATATTTGTTTTGCATAGTCACAAAAATAGCAGAGTGCGGAACAAATTCGTTTCTTGCTTTTACGAAACTAGTTTAGAAATTTTATTTTGCATAGAAATGCATATTTTGAGTATTTATTATTTTTAGGGCATATTTGATACTTTTACATGCTATTTCATTGTTTTTGAGACATTTTTAACTAAATTCATTTTTTTCGTCACCGATGGTTTTATTTTAAACAATTTAGATACAAATTTATTTATTTGTAATTTTTGTCGTATAATATTGTTTTTGACTGTACTGCGGGGACATTTATTTTCTAGAAGCGCTTGGAAATTATCGATAAGGCATAATAATATCAATTTTTTTGTAATTAATTTTATAAATAGGTAAATTAGGCAAATAGATAATTGTTTTGACTTAATTTAAAGCCTATTAATTTTATTAAAACTTTTCAATCAGGTCGCAAAAAAAAATTTAAGTGCATAAGTGCTTGCATATTTAGTGCAATTTTAGAGCTACAAGTCGTCTGCCCTAGTCGTCTATAATATTTTTGTAACGATATATCGCTCCGGCGTGGCGGTGGCAGATTCAACAAAAAAGCCCCGATCAGGATTTTCTAGTTTTCCGGGCTCGTGGGATTCGAAAATATCACCAAATTATCAGAATGAGGGCCGCCAATTCAGGGCCTTTTTTCTTTCATCATGCTGTGCTAACATTTTTCGTGGCCAATGCTCTCCCCTACCAGACCAATCGGTATATATATATATATATGATCAAAATCGAACATTTAAGCATTGTGCGGGCCCAGAATCAAAGTTCAAAGTATCGGTTAACTGTACCCAGGCCAATTACTGATTAAATGTGCACGAGGTACTCTGCTCTCCACAAATGACGCTCCTCATTATACTACATGATTATTAGGTGGAATTTATAGTCATGTATATTGTATAATAAAGTAAAAACTGAGCTGCAGCGATTGAACAGTTTAGAATTAATTTGCTATTAACCTAGATGGGCGTACCTATTCATTATTAATGCTTTTCAGTTTTATATTTGTACAATGCGGACTTATCGATCGATATAGACACATATATTTTATATTTAAATGAATATTTAGGAAATCATATAAAACCAAATTACTTTTGAACATCATATTATAAATAATGTAAAAAATTTACTTATAAAAGCTTAAAATATTATAGCGATTGAATATTACAGACAAATTCGGTACGATTTAATGTATTCTGTAGTATAATCGTCGATCACGTCATGTAGGTACTCGTGTGAACTATCCAAGTGATCACGATTACGATATTGTACATCATTATGTTTAATATTGAAATAAAAATTATTTAATAAAATAAATGACTTGATTTCTTAATAGCTTAAAACATCTTTGTTAATATATTGTTTGTCCTGTATTTTGATTTTTTATTATCATTTCGTTACGTCAGCGAGAGCTTAGCCGCTTAAGGGTCTGGGGCCCAATATATTAGATTTGCCCGACCTTAAAATCCGCCACAACAGCGCCCGGGCGCAAACACACGGGTGACTCACGATTGCTGCTGCCGGTTACCACCGTCCTTCCGTTGGCAAACCGGATGCGCGATTTCGATTATTTCCGTTCCACCAATATACATCTGAAGAGTGTCCGAGTCTGCAGGCGGCCGCTTGAAATCCGACTCGTTGCCCGTCGTGTTTTGCTTTGCGATCGCGTCCAAACCTTCGCTCAGGTATTCTTCCCACAACGTTTTTTTGCAATCGTCCACCGACTTTACCTGCAATGTAACAGAATGCATAGGTAGTAAACAAATAAACAACAATATGATCAGGGACGGCTCGAATAGGCGATCAGCTAAGATTTTACACGATTGCACTTTGCGACATATTATATGGTTTCACGTTTTGCATATTTCATATTATGCCTCTGGTCAAAGCGTATCAATTTCCGATGTTTATTGTAGTCAATAATTTCAGGATTTTTAATTATTTTGGATCTGTGTATTTCGGCACGTCGGTTGGCTGACAGTTTAGGTGACGATGATTTATATTGGAAACAGTGGTGGGGGAGGGGGGGTAACTTTATAGTGTTAGTTTTATGGAACACTTGGTTTGAGGACATCGTGACCTCACTCAATTCATCCGGGAGTTTGCAACGCCGACCAGTGTTAAACCGCAAACAGCACTTTTTTTTTTCTTTTTTTTTATATAGCTTTAGTAAATACTATTTAGCTCAACAATTACAAAAGTATATATACATAAAAATGTAAATGTTACATGATGTATAAGACTTGAGAAAACAATATGTGCACATGATTAATAAAAACTACTATATGGAAATAAATACAATATTAAACAAACAGCACTTATCAGTTAAGGGAATTGTAAGCCATGATTTTCCGTCTCTGTCTACCACACGCGAAACATAGGAGTTTAGACGTTTTCTATTTTCAACGTACCGATCGATCAATTAATGCGATAAGAATTTTGAAAATTGATTTGAATTCATCGTTAAGTCTACTTTAGATCGACTTTCCCACTTTTTTGATTTTGTTCCTCAAAATTTCACAAAATAGAATTAAACGAATTGGAAACATATAAAAATCAACAAAAGTTAATTTTTGGGGATGTTAAGTACAAAAATGACAAAAAATGGGAAAGACGATTTAAAGTAGACTTAACGACAAATTCAAATCAATTTTCAAAATTCTTATCACATTAATTAATTGATCGGTACGTTAGAAATAGAAAACGTCTAAATTCCTATATTGCGCGTGTGATGGACAGAGACAGAAGATCATGGATTCCAATCCCCTTAATATTTTCATTTCGCAGTGGAGCGATAAATATTCGCTTATCATATTTTTAAATAAAATCGATTTGTTTTTCACATTAATTTTCACGTTATGTATATTTACTAGGCAGTGGGCGTCACCGACGGTGTTTTTGGTCGTTGGAGAATATCGTTTGTAACTCGGATCATTACTCGAGCTCATATAAATCACGTGACCCCGACAATTTGATCATAACCTATAATTTGCACTGTACACTAATCGAACACTTTATGAATAGACTTACTTCCGTTTGCAATTTCATCGCAGCTATCTGTATATCGAAAACTTTCGGACTGTACTGACGACAATGGAATTTGATGCTTCCGTTTTCGTTGACGACGTCCTCGCAATACGTGTACACGGCTCTGATAAAATAATAATAAATAGTTCGATATATGATTATCCGTCCTTAATATTACAGCGTGAATCGATTGCGTGTAGCTCTGTCATATACATAAACGTGCACAAGTCTTCTTGACAGGGGAGGCAAGATCTTAGCTAAGGAGGTCCAGATTCCAAACCCCTCCCTCCTGATTTTTTTTCTCAACTAAGTCCTTGACGTGAGCCAACGAAACAAATCCATACGGTTACGTGTATTAAAATTATTAACTATAAATAATAATGTCTATGAAATTCAATTTGAACTTTTGGTATATTGTTTGTCGGATCATCAGTATGTACATCAGAAGAAGGATATTTTTCAATTTAAAACTTGAAAAGGGACAGTTTTTTCACTGGATATTTTTGCTGTCTAGTCGAAATAAATCACCATTCCCCACTTGGTCATTCATATAAAATTTGAGGAAAGCGGAAAATCTCCCTCGTGCGCACGCTTATATAAGTTATATACACCGGCCACCGTGTCGTGCAGTCTTATTTACTATGCTAGTATACGTACTATAAAGCAAGTACTTACTTTTGGTTGTTCCCACAGTGAGAAACGACCACGTCTCCTAGTTTCACATGCTTTTCGTAGTTCGTATAATGTGGCACGCCACCTCCGGCACCGCATACGAACACGTGTTCGACTTTTTGAAAAGTCCCTGTAAATCGTTTCGCAAGTATAATTAAAAATGTCTATGACGATAACGCGTGCAGCAGTTTCCACCTAGCAACCGGGTTATCGCGTTGCCTGCAGCCGTCGTGGCTTCTCGACTCTGACCCAACGCGGGAAGTTTGGTGCAAACTACGCTGTGGTTTCCCATTTTTCCGATTGTATAAACGTTTGATTCGCCTAAAGAACAAAACCGAAATCGAATTACACAACTTATCATTAGTGTATCGTAGCGGTACAACTATATGAGCCCGAAAACCTTGAAGACATGCATAATATACTTGCGACCCTACTTTTATATGTGTAGGTACTAGGTAGGTATACTAATGTCTAATAACGAAAGATATGAAATTAACTAATTTTGGGAAATTATTGACGCCTAAGAGCAATCTGAGTGATGGATCCGGCGTAATATAGTTCCTACACAGTTGTGCTTATTCTATGCATATACACAGTTACGTTAGTTTTTTTTTTTTCAAATAAAGTCGCTGGAATCGTTATATCATACGAATCTTTGTGACAACGTGACGTGATGAATTATTATTTACAAAATGATTTATGAGTTATTATTCTATCAGTTAACACAGTTATTTTAATAGATACGATTATATAATTCGTATTGAACATTTGAACCGGATTGGAACAATTATGAGTCTTTATACAATATGTATCGCGAGGTCAGAATCATTATTATAATTAAATCTGATAGAAGTAATTATGCACTTAAGCTGCAACCAAAATGCCTGCAAGAAGCTAAGACTGTTTAATTAATATTGAACTAAATCAACCAGATAAAAATAATGAATAAATGTTTACTAAGTATAAATCGGTGAGTTAAAACGTACGAACAATGCATTTTATAAGTAATGAACTCTATGATCATGGACAATGTTTCATATGTACCTAATACATATACCTACGTTTTACGTAAAATTTTTATTTATCTGAAAACTTGAAGGAGTGGTTCTCCACTCCGCAATATGTTAAAATATATATTTTAACCTTGTATTTAATTAGATATTAGAGTATTAGACTGGATGAATTGGCATACATTTTATACAATTCGTAAAACAATAATGATGTACGATATATTATTATATAATATATAATATCAGTTGGGACGCGTAAAACCTTGGTCGTACATGCAGAAGTATTGAATTTTTATTTTAAGTTTAAATTCTGTGCGATGACATCACCGTAATGATCAAATTATGTAAAAATAAAAAAAAACTGACTAATTGCCATGTTGTATTCTTACCAACCGTAGTGTATCGTACAAACGTTTCTTTGTTTTCGATGAGCGTGTCGACAGCCACTTTTTCGCAATACTCGGCCGTGATGATGGCCACAGTCGGCTGCCGGTTGTATTGTATGATGGGGATCTGTTCTACAATCTTAAACGACATAATAATATATATGTAGGTTAAAAGACGGGATAAAAGTAATTGTTGCATGATGCACAGTGTAAATTACGAGCCAATGTATAGTAGTATATAATACAATATTATTATCACGAAGACGGTGGGAATCCAAGGTCTACTCAAAGGATGCGTAGAGTTAATTTTGTGAAGGATTCGAGATGAATGATGGAGTTAGCCGATCACACCCTCCTATTTTTACCTATTATAGATTCAAGTGTTATTAAAATTAAATAGATTGTTGACAAACATCGTAAGAATTGACCCGGGTGAAAATGCACGGTAAATATAAGCTGCAGTTTTATGAAATATATCATTATCATTGTCATCCCTTACTTTATCGTGGAGGACGACTCTCGTGTAGCCGCCGTCGACGGGTTTGACGATCCCGGACGCTTGCAGTTCCTCTAGATTGTCTCTGATGTCAGAGTGCGTCCATCCGTGTTTCCTGTTGACAAAAAATAAAAAAAAATAATTTAAATCAATCGCAATTTAACGCTTTGACAAAAGAAATATTATTTTTTTACTTGTTTATGTCGTCTACGGTCAGCGGGTTGGGATAAGAAGATTCAATCAGTTCACGTAGTTTCACTTGCGAAATATCCAAATTCAACGCCGTCGGGCTTTCAACTGAAACTAAACACATTAATACGGTGACACTGGTTTACTGCAGTGACCGATTTAACGGTCGTTTATAGTAATAATAATAATAATAATTTATTCAACTCAACTTAGGTAGGATACATTAATACAAATTAAATTGAATGACAATATGACTTAAGCTGATTATCCCTCTCTTTAAGCATGTTTGTGTTGAAAGAGGGAGTCTTCAGTTATTAGTTATGCTGGTAATAAATTATTAATACAATTGTTTAAATTTAATAAAAGTGAAAATTATTACAACAGTATAAACATAAATAAAAACAGGATGGTACTTTAATAATGATGAACATGAACTGAAAGCATCATTTATTGATATTAATGATTATTTCTTTTAAGCATGTATTTTTTTATACTTTTTTTTAAACAATATCTTATCATTTATTAACTTTATATAATTTGGTAATTTATTAAACATTTATATAGCTTTGTATTGATAACAGTTTTGAATGTTTTGAGAAGCCGGAATATTACATTCAGCTATTTAAGAATCCTACTACAATAATTCTCCCTTCTTTCTCGTTTAGTCAGCAAATATCACGGATAATATTGTCTACTGAGACTCGCATAGCCGCGTTATGATGATATTGATATAGCCGGTATAGCAAAATAATATTCTTTCAAATCTACAAAAATAGTGAAATCGTTTTGTGTTGAAAAATGTTGATAACTTGCAGCTGCGTTTTAGTACATATCGTATTCAAATACTTTGTATAATAATTAATAACCCTTGTGCGTGCGACTATTTAACCGTGAAAATCGCAAATAAAAGGTTATCGACGTCAAATAGTTATTCGGTCTTTTAAGTGCACCACTAATCGGATTACTATTAACTACCTATATTGGCGTTTAGTGAGGCCATTTTTTACTTTATCATCACTGCTCCGAAACTTAAGACATTATTGTGACTATTATTTCGTCTCTCAGTTGTGACACAAACGTCCCTTCACATCCTATCGGTAATCGATATACTCCGATGTAAAATATCTAATCCCGCCAGTTATAATAAATACTTTGATGGTGAAAAATTTCCAAACAATTATTTATACATATACTTACGCGATGTTTATCACGAGACATCAACCGAAATAATAATGTCTCGAGTCGCAAGTTACATAATATAGTTTAAAGTAAGTATATGTACACAACACTGCACGCATTTTTAAAACGGTCGACCTGGACGAAACTGTAGCCATGGTTAGATAAAATACCATGTAGGCTCATTTTGTTCCGAATCACTGCAGCGGATTAGGCGTGAAAAATCAGCCGAAGTGTTCACACTCTGCCACCCCTGAACAGTGTCCCTGAACCATTTCGTACAGGCTCTAAAAAGAGAAATTAAATTCGAACGACACGAAGAGCATCCCTTATCCGAGTGGTATGCGTCGGGTCGAGGGCATATCAAATTCAGAGGTACGACAACAATATTATAAAAAATAGGTAATTGTAAACTTTTGAGTCGAACATATCGTATATTGGAATACGCCGTTATTACTTAAAAATATAATCAATTTGTTTTGGAATGGCGGCGATCCACCTGAGGAATTTCAGTGCAGTCTTAGCCGTGTATAGCATTCGAGTATAGGTTTTCGGAAATTTTCGGTCACCCTGAACGAGAGCGTCTCTGTTGTTGTACGGATTATCTAGATAGTAATACGGCTATGGGGTATAAGTACCTCGATTTGACGCTGGCTTCGCCGCAGTTTTCTCCAACTGCTTCAGCTCGATTTCAAGTTTGGACAGACACTTGTAGCCCTTGTGCATCAAGACCAGCAGCCTCTTCACGAAGCCCACGTAATCTGCAAACGGTAAACAGTCGTAATATATACTTTAGTTTCACACCCGGGCTACAAACTATAATATATACATATACAACGTTTTTAGACAAATACAATAACTTATGTTCTAAATAGCTATTTTGTAAACGGAATTTTTAGAAAAATCATTGTATTTAAATATCTTATTAAAGTTTGGTCATTAATTTATTATGATTTTTTAAACTTTTTGAAAATTTGGGTTTAATAATTACAATTATTGTGCGTTATATCAAGATTTGAATAGGTATAAGGTTCTATTTAAATTAATGGTAGTAAACAATATTATGCGATAAGATAATTTATGATGGTACTTTGTCATAAATTTCAAAAAAATCGTAGAAAATCGACGGATAAACCTTTATTCTTAGAGTACCTATATATTTTAAGCATCAATATTTTTCTAAAAGTCCGTGTCACACAATTTAAAAGCAAAGAATTTAGGTTTTGAAAATAAAAAATAAATGATTTTTAACGTACAATGTAATTTATCGAAAAAAAAACGAAAAATAAAGAGTATAGAAAAAAAGTTATTACATTTGTTGAATAATTCGAAACACCCCGGCAGCATGTATACATACCCTGGGGGAACTGATCCGGCAGCACCAGATCCTGGAAGAACTGTGAAGCCACCGCCGAAGCGTCCACCGGCGGTTCGTCCCTGTTGCACCAAAACCGTATGGTCCGCCTCTCCTTGGTGTGCACGCCCGTTTGGCCGTTGACCAGGCATACGCTGAACTGCACGGACGTGTCCGCCGGCGTCTCGTTGCCATCATCTAACGTGACAGACTGCGGTTTTATATTTTATTAAAATAATAAGAAAAAAAAAAAAACAAATGAAAAGTGAACCGTAGGTACACTGCACGAACGTTGTGCGCGTATCAATATCAATATTATAGGTATGCGCTTTTCATTTTTTTCCCCCCGCATTATACTTACCGTATTTGCCGAATTTGCTGATTACGATACCGCTGTGCTCTCCGCCGGCTATGTATTCGTTTTTCTCGTTTCGTTCGTCGTTGTTGTTGTCCACCTGACGTTCGATCACCAGCACTGTCGACGTCACGGTTTTGGACTTTGTTATCAGCACCACTCTCTCCTCTGTCGAAACAAAAAATTACGATCGTATCGCTTCGCTCACCATGAAATTTATTTAAATGGCGACAAGTACTGGCACGCGGAGTATGCCTGGCAGTGGCATGTTGAACTAATTTTTGATGAGGAGCAAAAATATTTATATGCATATAGGTAATACGTTAATAGTAATTGGGCCCAAATCATGACGGGAGATCGATATTTTGTCATAAAAACGTTTAAGGTATAAATAGGTGAGTGGGGGGAGGGAAATATAATTCGCCTAGTATTATTGTTTATTATTATGAAAAAAAGCCTACGGGGGATTTGAAATACCGAACTTTCCTCATATAATCACGCAATCGTACTACTATACATATATAATAGGGTCGTGCAAGGACTAGGTTAAATTATAACTTTTAAGGGGTGGTGGTTCACTGGTTGTAACGAAATCGCCGATTTAATAGTATAGCTCTTGAAAAAATAAAACGTAATTTTTTTTTTTTTTCATATTCACATTTTGTCACTCGATATTACGCTGACGCATAATAGTAGTATACAATATGTCATGGAATCGCAGATATTGTAAAAACGTGTAACACCTACTTCTGTATACTACGAATATGAACAATATATTGAATAAGCGCGTTATTAATTCGAAACTTGGAATTATTTTGTACAAGGTTACCTGCAGGTTGAATTGTAACCGTATTTGGTTGCGACTTGATATTATCATGCGTTTATACAAGGTTAATTTTATTTTATTCTACATCACATTTATATAATACACATTTGAAATGTCTCGAAAGCTGCGATTTACAATATACTTTTTTTCGTGAGGATTCCAATAACATTGTCAGTGGTTACATATACATATACATGTACTTAAATAGGTACCACTATAAATACTGGGTGTATAAACCGGACAACGCTTTCCAATGTGATCATTTATTTCATTGTTTTCCTAATAAAAGACAATGACCCACCCATATACCTATACATAGTTACTTACTTAAAACTTGTATCTGTTCAGGTTTTTTTAGTTTCTATTTTTAGAATATTTTTTATATTTTTAAAAATTGCCGATACATTTATTCCGTTTTATCTTTGTCGTCAATCTTGAAAAAAAAATTGTTGCAAAACTTATAAATTACATAGGATTCCTAATCAATTTGACAAATCTAAGTAAAAATAAATCATTGTTTAACCATTATATTTTAATTTGCCGTTCATTAAGAATTTAGATAATAGGTGCTTATGTATTTCCACAGTAAAATTTTGATTATTAAAATAGGTACAAATTAACAAAAAAAGATAAATTTACATCTACATAACGACGATATTCCCAAACGTTTTTTCCAACTAGATTATACAACAGTTACTAAACACTAAACATAATAAAACAACTGAACCGATACAAATCGTGATTGAGATAAATAATTACTGCCAGAATCTAGGTTGCTTGTAAGCAATTTCTGGGATGAATTGTTCCTTTATTGATGAATAGTCACATCCGAAAAGTAATTATTATTAGCAGCATACATATAATATATATTATACTAAAACAATTTAAACGTTCGTGAGAACAATAATATTGTTATTTGTTATGCAAAATTTCTGAGGTTTTCTAGTACCTACTTAATTGTATATAATATAATATTATTAATATTTATGTATGTATGGTTATGTTATAAGATAATAATAATTTAATTTAACCTTGTACTACAACCGTAAGTCTTTATAATTACAATAAGACTACTGATTTTTTTTTTATAAACTATCTAGAAACAATGTGAAATTTTAAGTAAATTCATTCGTGTTTTTAACATTATTAATGTTCATATTACACAAAAAAAAAAAAAATAAAAATAAAAATAAATAAAAAATAACTGTAGTTCTAAATTTGTGGTATTTTATATTTTTATCAAAACTTTACGTTCAACATTGGAAGAGTATTTATCAACAATATAGATACCTATATTTATCTATTATTATTGCAGTTTTGTGTTTTAATTTGAAATAAAATATTCCCGCGATAATCAATGCTTTTAAAACATCGTAGCAATTTAAATATTGGTTAAAATTAGTGTTGGGAGAATTATCACTCGAACGTCTGGTTCAAATTCTCGAGTCGGAAACTGATTAAAAAGGCATTATAAGAAACTAAAGAAACTGAGGGAATTTCAAGTATTAGTTCAGCCCGGAAATCGAAGGTATCATTATTTTTCAACAATTATGTCACGCCTATAAATGTACCTACCTACATCGTAAAAAATAAAAGTAAGAATAATAAAAAAAAAAATGGTCTATAATATTAAGTTAAGGATTATTAGTTTCCGAATTGGAGCAAAATAATCTAAACCGATTTTCTTAGGTGTAATTGATGGTGGGTTGTATATGTATGTATATAACAAGGTTATTTTTCCGTATTTTATCGGTACATATAGTTTCTTCTATGCTAGGCGAAACTATACAAAAGTGTACTGGAAACTTGAAAAAAAAAAAAAAACACAAAAATGACCTCTTTAACGTACCGCCGATTCGATGACATTTCTAAACGATTTTACGCGAGAAATTCTCGGGAAATTCCGCGACCAATAGAAAAAAACAAACTATTGTAATAAGAACGGGGACGTGGAGCGTAATAAAAATATAACGACAGCGAATAATTGCAAAACCAATAAACGTACAGTACCTAGCACAGGTATACTTATTGTCTGTTAACTCGGGATATCATATTCATCGGGTACGGTTATTCGTGATTTATGATGTATTTAGACATTACAAAAGTCTACGCTATATATTATACGATATATTGTTTTTAATCCAAAGAAAATAATAGTATTATGTCTTTCTTTCTTGATAACGATAACTATGTCTGGGTACCGCGCGCTTTTACTGGACCGCGGTGGTGTCCGTGCGCAGATTATTGCCAGTGTATACGTACTATATATATATCAAGGTACAACTTACCTTGATTAGTCATGATGTTCAACACGTATTTGAATCTGACGTCACCTCTGAAAAATAACAGTAAAAAATCAATATCGTTGGACGAATACGAGAATAGTGAGAGTACATCTAAATACTTTATAATAGTGATACGTATCATTATAAATATTCGCATTTAATATTGTCGTGACCTGCAGGAAAAAGTATAATCGCGGTGCAAGAATATAATATTATGTTTTTGTTTTGCCGTAAACTTTGTGTCGAAGCGAAAATAGCGAATATGTTTTATGTTATTTACACGATCGCGGAATGCTATTATACATATTATTATTATTATTATGTGTTATGTTTATTTAGCTACTGCAACTGATCGAAACCGATTTTACGCAGCTTTTCACCTTTTCAGATGTGGCATAACGATCTTGTAATTTAAATCGAAAATCATTTTTTTCTCCTTCCAATTCCTTTTCCCGGCACTGCAAACAAATCGCAAACAATATATCATAGAAGACGGAACACTACCGTCGGCGGAACTATAAGTATGCTATATTCGGGGATGGTAATATATATAAGGGCCGGCTTATTGTTTACGTTGTCGTCAAAGGGTTTACGAGCGCGGCCTTCGTTTTATTAGACGTTTTTGGTACCTGGCACCATATGGGTACGAAATTATAATATACGCAATCATGTACAATAATAATAATAATAATACGTCATATCGCGGTATTCGGGTTTGTATATAAAACGAGCGAAATTATTCGCATGCTATTATAGTACGTATAGGTACACTCGTGTAGATACGATGACGGTGACCGACGTCTGTAGACCCGATTCGCGAGCACATATAGTTAACATAAAATTATATTATTATTGTTACTGTATGATTTTATTACACGACTAAACTATGTATGTTATACAAGTTTACCGTCGAACTAAGTATTGTTGCGCGTTTGTATACATCAGAGCATGATGTCTGTCTCTATAACAATATCCGCGACACACAACGTGACGAATACTATACTATTCGATATTGTTGTTATAGTATACTCACGGTTTTCTTTTTTATTTCCTACGTTAATCCGACGACGGCGATCATATGAAAATAGTACGCGGTTATATACGGTGCACTACATAAAATATAGGAATACTTTCGGAAGCGTATACTACATGCTACGGCGCACCGGTTTTAAACGATCGCTCGACTGCGGCGGTGTGCTACGCACGTCTATCAACTGCTGTCGTCGACGCTGTTGCGAATCAATTGCAGCGGTGTACAACTGTGTCGCCGCGGCCGTGTTTAATAATAATAATAATAATAATAATAATAATAATAATGTATACATACGAGATAGTGCGTATATAGTAACAGCAATAATGGTGTAGAGTAGGCACCTCTCTTTTATATGCACCGTTCAATTGTCTAGAGTGGGAGGAAGCGAACGCGGTTTCTTCAATGACGAGACAATTATAATATGCACATACAGTATACTATAACATTAGTACTACGTCACGAACGGCTATAAAGAGGGAACGGACGAGAAGAAAAATTGAAAACGTTATGTAGTAGTGCATATATGCCATGTATAAATGAAAATACGAATAATAATAATAATAATAATAATAATAATAATAATATGTTTACATACGCGTGTACGTATACTATCACGGTATTATCATCGTTGTATATTATAATATATACATTTATATATATACGCTGGTAAACGCGTGCGGAAGGGGTTATCTAGAGCACATGGTATGCGAGAAACATAGTCGTGTTACAATAACCATTACGCGTGTACACGTGTATTTTACATATTTTATTATACCAAGTCGCGGTGTGTTCCGTAGTTTTCGCGGTGCATTCGGTTTCTTTTTTTCGCTTCGGATCCCCTTACTATGTGTACCGATGAGATGGTCCATCCCCTGTCCGTTGTTCATCTTATTCTATTTGTCGAAGAGAAACGTAACGCGACTTTATACGCGTAAAAGTATTGTAGCCGGTACAGGTACACCGAACCCACCCGATGTATCTGCACTGGAACGATCACTAGTTTTCGGGCAAAATGTCATGGTCTTAAAACGCTGAAAACACGTTTACTAATACACTTCTGTATGCATCACCGTTGTATTGTACCTACTCATGAACAGGAACAAACGAGCGGCCGATAGTCAGTGGCGTAGCGAAAAACTTGGTGACACTAGGGCTTAGGTGTCCTATGGCCGATATATATATGTATATAAGAAACGGAAAAAAATTAAACACAGGAATTAAACTATGATAAAGATATTATTATTTATTAAAGAACGATTCCAAGAGATGATAAAAAAATTAAAATAATCATCGTATAATACATATATAGTAAATACGTATACGTATATTATATAAAAAACTATAACACTATAATGCGAGTGATGACGTAAGTAAAACGATTAACGCTACCGCTATATATTTATCATCATTTTTATGTATTGAAAATCAAATTATTTTCAACATAACAATTATTAAAGAATAAAATTATCAGTGTTTTTGCTTAATGTAATGATAAAAGTCCTATGACCTATAGCCCCTGTGTACTTGAAACTACCTCATGGGCCACCCGGTTTAAATATACGCCACTCAATCTAGGGTTTGCTAACGTTTGAATTTATACTCGAGGATAATCGACGATCATCGACTGATAAAAAACTGGTTTAGAAATCATTTTCATGTTTTATAAAACTTCGGGTAATATCAGGTGTAATATCAGTTAAGTCCTGTAGAGAAGGTTTATGCATGATCGAGACCAGGACGGGAAGAAGGAACGCTTATAGCACTCCTTGTTCCGAAATCGGCGCTCCCTGGTTTTCTATACGTATTCCTAAAGAATCGTTGAAAATAACACGAGTCTTATAGCAACAATAAACCAAGTATTTTTATTTTATTGTTTAATTTATACGTAAACACGTAATACATTCAGTAGTTATTATAAGAATTTATTAATTTCGTATGTTCGTACTAAAAATTACACTACGACCAACATCGAATTTTAATATATTATGCTGATGATCCTACACTGTTGTCTGTTCTTAACCCAGTTACAATCCCAAAACTCTATTATAGTACATTACCAATAATACATTATGTTCATATTATATAGCATTTGAACAGCACAGTGATAACAATGGCTTGTACTACGTGAGTTATGCATATTGACAGCAAACAGATGTTGAACGGTTTGAACAAATTATTTTTTACTTTTCAAGTATAATCTTATGTTCATTGTGTATGCTATCATTATTGTAACTTCTAAATAGTTTTATATTAACCTAAAACAAATTAATTATTATAAGATATAAATGTGTGAATATTGTCATTTTTATTACATTAATATTATAATCATTAATCATACTATAGATGTTAAATTATTTAATACACTTATTATGATTTGGTTGATACAAAAAGCGATAGCTTAAGATTATGCTACATCCATAAATGATATCTTGCTCATGGATTATCAGTGTTATCACAATTTGAGGATAAATTGTACAATTAGCGAACTAGTAAAGGTATCATTATATAGGAAGTAGGTATTATAAATATTTTATAAACAAAAAAAAAAAAAATGTTTTGTCTTAGTTAAAGTTCATTTCAAGGGAAATATTTGAAAAATTTTAACATAACGTGTCCAATTTTATCGTTGCACAATTAAATACCTATTAAAATCAATACGGAGGAATGAATAATATAAAGTGTCAATTAATATAGTTCTCGAATACTTGGTAGGTAATATAGTATGGTAATATAATATTAGTCATATGTATACTATATACATTAAATAAAATTATTATTTTTTGTTTTGTAAAAAAACACACTTCAGCTAAATAATTTATACACTAAAAGACATAATTTCAATACGTGAACTATATTTTATCATCATTTTTGACGAGTTTGATTTCGTAATAATTTGATGACTCTCTTATTTAAACACAAATTTATATTTTTTTTTTGACATTACCCCAGGAACGCAGATCACGCTATTTTTGACGTGAATGTATTCAAAGAGAGTACGAGTATACGTTATATATACATGAAGCCATGAAGGGTTTTGATTGACAGAAAAAGCGTTAAGTATTATCATCACCATGACAACCTATGAAATAATATATAATATTATTTATACGAAGATCATTTATGTATTATTAAATGGCTTCATCCCTGTCTTATTCGGGTGTCACTCAAAAATCATAATATATTATTGTAATCCATGGTACTATAATATTGTTATAATATAATACCAAATTTACCAACGTACAACGAGCAAATGCTTATAATAGTATAACCGTGATAATATCTTGGCCCATCGGAACACGAACGAATTCGAAGTTTTGGTTTCGATGCGTGAAAAATTGAAAAACATGACATCAGTTCGACGGTTCGCGGCCCTGAAGTCAAAATTGATATCGAAAACAAAGAATATACTTTACGAGCTCGTCAAAACCCAATCCTGATTAGCGGTATAGCGTTGGTGTTATATATAATTATTATACGATATAATTAAGTATTCAAGTCTTAACGGTAGGTATAATACAATAATAATAGATATCGAAATGTGCTTGAAAATGTCTGGATTGATAATAATAGTTAATTTGTTGTTTATACTTTTACTCTTAATGGTATTAGCAGCGGAAGGTCATCGCTATCGGATAACCCAAATCTGGGTCCTTTCGATGAGAAGTCATAAAATATTCATTTTTCTATAGAGGTTGAATCACGAGTCGTGCGATAGATTGACGACAAAAATCGTTTACCGTAATTGCTTCGATCATATAACATAATATATTATATTATAATTCCCGTTATACCGCCATAATTGAACAATATTATACGATCTTGGAACTCCATAATATAATATAGAAGTGTACAAAAAATGGTAACATAGTATCTGTTCCGGGACATCAAATTTCCGTATTATAAAAACACACCGTTAGTGGGTAGTAATCGATATATTAGATATCCGGCCGGAATCCTGAAACGGCTTTTTTCAATCTCATATTTTTTCTTCGTCCTAGTTTTCCAGTTGTTAAAACGACTAACAATTCGATGGGTTTTATTTATACATTATATTACACTGTGAATATACAATTATTTCGTATCAGTCGTTATTTAATATATTTTACCAACCATATAGGTATATATGATCTCAAATAGCTGAATGTTGCTTACGCAACAGAATGCCGCCGAATGAAATAGTCAAATAATTAAATATTATAAAACATTGGTTTTGAATTTAAGACTTTTGAAAGGTTCTAAGTTTGGATCTTTCCACGACCAAACTACATATTGTATTTCAAACACAAATTAATAGTAATTAATAATGTTTCAATAAATGAATAAATAATATTTTAAATTTTTTCTTGGCGGAGAAAACTTTTTAGCCACAAAACCAAATCAATACGATATAATGAAAACAGCTTTCCCATAGGAAATTTCATCGTTTTAACTTCTAGTCGCAACGCAAACACTGCAATAAAAAAACCTATGATTTCATGTTTTATTATTTTCGAAGTGACAAATAAACAATTATTATTTTGCATAAAATAATATCAAAGCCCTAAAACGAAAAACTTACCGCTGACATGGCCAATTCTTATTTCCGGCTGAATAATCGATGAACTATGCAGTGAATTTGTCTATCTATTAATTTCCGTTTCCGAACGCTACATTATAGTTTAAAATATTGTTTACATAATGATTTATTATGGTAAGTTATTATCATTTATTATTTTTAAATTATTGCTTATTATAATGTATTATTATCATACTCTAGAAATATTTTAAAAATAAAAAAAACAAGTATTATATTTTAATATCGGTATATATTTTTAGGGCGGTTCCATTTTCCTCCAAAAATGAGATACCGTTTTCCTCCAATGACCATTTTCCTCCAATATTTTAAAAGTATTAAAAGTAAAATAATTATCATATTATGTTTAATTTTTTTTTTCAACAAGTATTCATTTGTTGCTGAAATGTCATCCTATAATTATAAAAAAATATAATAATATATTCAATTCATTTTAGATTCTGAACGGAGTAATGGAATCTATTGGTTTTACAATGATATGTGTTTTTTTTTTTATTTTTTTATTTTTTTCTTGTATCCGAGGACACCTTTTTTGGGACAGTAAAAATGCTTCGATTTTCTTAAGCAGCAACTTTACTAAATGGAAAGTGAATGTAGATGGTACTTGGGCAAGTCAAAAATCCAACTTTTTCATTACTTTTTTAAAAAATCGAAAAAAATAATAAAAGAAATACGAAAAAACGGGAAATTTTACGCAAAATCACGTTTTTACAAAATACATTTTTTTCAAATGATCTTACTCAAAAACCAAAAACCGCAACAACTAGAAATTTTCACCAAATCTTTATATTGGCGTTCTCTGTACATGGTTAAGTTTTCAAAGTATTTTGACATATTTTGACTTATTTATAGATAATTTAAATTTTCGATTTTTGTAAAAATTAATTTTTTAAACATCTATAAAATTTAATTGGCTGACCGAAAACTCTTGAAAATTTAATACAGGATATATATTAAGTTAAACTAACCGTAACTAAAAAATATCGAAGATTGCTTCATTCAGATTTTCATTTTTTTATAAGCCCATAAAGCTCAAATTTGTATAAAATGTGTCAAAATCACGATAATTTGGAAGTTATTTTGTAGATAAAAATTCATAAAATTTATTCTGTTTATACTTAAGATTCAAAATTTTAACACTAGTTAGCCCATAAGCTAATCTTCAAATATATATAAAAAAATTTCTACCAGACTTAGAGGAAAACATTTTATGACCGTTTGAAATTTAAATTTTTACGAAATTACATAAAATAACAATTTATCCTCAAACAATTTTTAATATTTGTTATAATTCTAAAAGTTTACGTCATAGAAACTTGAAATTTTTACTAGGTGTTGAGATTAGTATTTCCTCTATGTCATATTTTTTCAAAATATTATATTGATTTTTAAGCCACTTATAGGCATTTAAAATATTCGAATTTTTTACATTTTTTTTTGTAATCGGTGATAAAACAAAATTGACTAATACAAAATACTTGAAAATTTAATACAAGATTCCACAGAAGTAGTTATTATTGTCATTCAAAAATTATTAAAATCTATAGGTACAATTTTTTTTTATAAGCGTTTGAATAACAAATATTGTCATAAAATTACATGTAAAATATAATATAATATATAAAATTCTAGACTGACAAATTATATTGGTTTTTGAAATTTGTTCTAACTCAAAAACAAAAAACCGTAACAACTTGAAATTTTCACGAAATTTTTATATTGGCATTGTCTATACATACTTATGTTTTCAAAGTATTTTGACATATTTAGACTTATTTATAGACAATTTAAATTTTCGATTTTTGTAAGTTTTTTTTTTTGAAATATCTATAAAATTTATTTGGCTGTCCGAAAACTCTTGAAAATGTTATAAAGGATCAATTATAAGTTATACTAATTATAACTAAATAATATCGGAGATGGTTTCACTCAAATATTTTTTATAAGCTCATAAAGTTCAAATTTGTATAAAATATGTTAAAATCGCGATGATTTGCAAGTTATTTTGTAGTTGAAAATTCATAAAATGTTTTCTGTTTATACTTAACGTTCAAAATTTTAACACTAGTTTGTCCATACGCTAATCTTTAAAAATATATAAAAATATTTCTACTGGACTTAAAGGAAAAAAATTTATGACTGTTTGAATTTTAAATTTTTACGAAATTGCATACTATTGTATTATATTTCAATTTAAATATAAAATACTACATTATTATATACCCATTTTAGACATACATATTAACTCCGTTCAGAATCGTTATTCGTGTACAATGATATCTATCATTATATTCAAATTTAATAAATTCATTGTAATAACGCTTATCCTATAAACGAGGTGCACTCCACCCCAAACTGTACAGCAATTTATTTTTATTAACTATTTTATTATTTTATTTATATTGAACATAATGACCTGACAAAAATATTTTTTTTTTTGCTATGCTATAAATAAATTATTTATATTACCTACTTTATTATTTATTGGAGGAAAATGGTCAGTGTAGGAAAATGGTATCTCGTTTTTGGAGGAAAATGGATACGGACTATTTTTATTATAATTAGTAATTGTTTTAACTTATATTTTTGGTTTTTATCTATTTTTATGGTTTCTGTTAATTTAGAAAACAAATCAAGACTTCACGAACTTTATTTTTAAATAAACAAATTTATTTAATTTTACTCTGAAATAATTTATAAATCTACACGGCATTCGTTTTGATTCGCTTAATACAAACGGTCGGAAGGTTTCTGAAGTCTTGCGAATAATTATTAAATTAATGACTTGCATATTATAAGCATACGTCATACCATTTGTGTTTTAATTATATATATATATATATATATATATATAAAATAAAAAATAATCTAAATAAAAATGTATTAATCAAGATTATATAATATACAATTCATGGATGTTTTTTAAAGAATTTGATATCAGTTACTACAATACGGACGCTATCAAGTGTATAATGAATTGATAACAGAATCACTACCTGAAATGATCACAACTCGTTTGATTTTAACGTAATAATTCAAGTACACTGTGTCGACACATAAAAAGCGAGTATTCATTAATAGTTATTTAAGTTTATTACTCATACTACTTAGCAGCACCGTCCGCAGTACTTGGTTCGAGACCGATATTTACATTTTAAATCTCTATTTGGATTCATTATT
This sequence comes from Chaitophorus viminalis, assembly GCA_025469195.1. Classification (NCBI taxonomy): domain Eukaryota; kingdom Metazoa; phylum Arthropoda; class Insecta; order Hemiptera; family Aphididae; genus Chaitophorus; species Chaitophorus viminalis. The sequence continues at coordinate 28,212 of JAIPRK010001407.1, read as the reverse complement.
TTTACATTTTCAAATCAGTATCTATTAGTATTATGTATTTTGCGTGGTATCGATGTACTATTTATGTTCTCTCAAACCATAGCCCGTAGAACATGTTTAAAGCTAATAGGTAAAACAATACAACGAAGAATAAGAACATAATATTATTATGTAAATATATGATAAGGTTATTCGAATTAAAAATTTACCGTTGAACAACAAAAGCATTATCAAGTCTAGTATATTTCACCGAAAAAAAAGAGAACATTTACAATCCAAGAACACAACGTTCGATTCCCGGACACCAAAACACCACCATGACGTGAGATAATACTCTATAACTGTATAATATCATATTCAATAAGTGTGTGATGACTTTGAATTTCCCGTTTATGCGATCAATATGGCACGAGAAATATTACATATTTTATTTACACGTCTTCGTATACACGCGTATCACGCACGTTCCGTTACAATATTACGTATACCTTTGCAAACAATCATCCCGATTGTTTCCTGTTTTATTTTTATCAATCGATTGTACAGAGAGCTTCACGGCCAGAGTCTTTTTTAAATCCATCGGGGTCCACTTGCTATATATATGCGCCATACAATTCGAAATTCACCTTCGAATTCTGTAGGCGACGCACGGACCGCGCATGATTCAAAATCGACAAATATAATGAAAACAGACAATATACCGTTATGGTCATCGTCTAGATGACATCAATAGCGTGTGGTGCGATACAATTAATAACAACACTTGTTAAGTAATTGACTATTCAACAATATAACATATTGAGACCTCTATACCCTAAAGGCGAATGTAGCGCCGCTGCAGCTATGAACAACGTCAAAGACAGTCTCCGGATATATAATTGACAGGTCCATGCGAAAACAACTTGAATAGGACTTTAACATTATGTTCCCACATATCCGTAGTCATTTTATACCATTACCATCAAGAGTAGAAATATATCAACATGTACCAACTTGATTACTGTTGCCTGTTGTAGTGTTGAGCGAGCCACTGCAGGACATGGCATATCCACCGTCTCTAAATCTGGGCTATGAGAAGGGCGAAATTTAATTTATTCGGAATCCGGATACAGGGGGTAAAACTACTAAAACTATTTTTTTTTTATCAATTAGAACTTAGAACTCGTCTCATCTACAAAGTAGTTGTGTCACTGACATTTTACATCCATAAAAATTAATCATCAAAGTCATTATAATATATAAATTCATTGTTTTTAATTTATAATTCAAAATCGTTATACCATTTTTTCTTTTTTTTTTTTTTAGCAAAGCAGTGTATAAAGTCTAATATTTTATCTACATTTCATAAAATGTGCCAATATGTATAAAAGTAAGATCGCCAGTAAATATCATATCTTATGGACTATTGTGTACACAATTTAACATGAATACATTTGAAATAAATTGAGTATACCAAATTTCTAATGTCAGTTCACCTCTCACAAAGAGGAGGATTGTCCTCATCACCAACCTCATAAGGACTCCCTGACTGCAGGTTATCTGCAAACTAAGACCACGGACAGAAAAACGTTAAAAAATGCGTTATATTTTCTAAAAAATGATACGTTTAAAGTAAAACGCAATAATAAAAGTCCTTTTTCATTGAAATTATAAAACGGGTACTTACACCCGTTTATTCGCGTTTAATACAGTTTTGCATTCAACCGTGTCCAAAGAACTGCGGATTTTACATCATAATAGCTGAGGCGAGGAAATAGTTGCTTCTGTTAATTGGTTTATTTGATGGAACGCCGAGTCCGTCCAATCCAACCGATTTAAGTGGGACACTATTTTAATATAGGGTGAATAAGTTGGGAGTGTTTTTCGGTTGAGAATTTTTTATTCCTGAACAATAATAGTACGAAATATAAATGTATACTACAATTACTTATCTTTTTTATCCATACGCGTGTCATATTTTATTTATTTAACGTTTCGTGGTTCGTCATTAAATCGTAATTGTCAAATTATTGTTGTTGTTTGTGTAATGAAAACAACGCAATAAGAAAAAAATATATACAACTAATCGCCTCGCGAAAGTAGTAGTATATTTTTATGTGAACTACATTAAATACCGATTTTATATTGTCACTGAAAATTATTATAGACTATAGTACATAATATAATAAAGTGTTGACGTATTGCCAATAAATTGTACCTAATAACCATTTTAGCAGGTCATTTGTTATGCCATGTTATTGTAGTCCACTCATCAAACTTAATAGTAACATCATTCTTTCCGTATCTAAACTAAAATATCTATAAGCTAAACTTATGACAAGCGCCTTATACCTGGGTTTCTCGTATCCAATGTAAACGAGAAATAGCCAACTCTAGACCATCTGATTCGTTCTATAATCCCATCCAAATTATTAGCCAACTTCAATTTCATATTTTATAAAGATATAATAAGACCAGCAATGGGCATATGGAATCCATATATTAAGGATTCAGTTATACCCTCAAACTTTAAATTATTTCCATTACACATGGTAGATAATAAACAACAATTTCCAGTCCTCACACAGTGGCCTCAAAATCTAAACTCTTAATAATTTTAGCAAAACGTCTCTATACTTCACTTCAACAGATAATTCATCAAAATCCTTTAATCAGAATTCTTTTTTCTCGCATAATTTCCAAAAATCCTAACAAACACCTAAAAAAATGCTAACCTAAAAACCTATTCTAGTCACCAAAATCAACTAATCCATGGTGGATTCACCAAAACTTGCGATTAGAGAAGAAACAGGAAGAGCTGTATAATAATACAGTTCACAATAAACGAATCGCTCTGTAAACTACGTAATACACGAATGCCGAGAGTAAGTACATATATAATTACTTTATTTTTTTCAGGCGAAACTATTTATACAGTATCATTTAATAGTTGTTATTCTGTCAACGTATAAAGATACGATGATGTTTCTTAGTGTATGGAGGGTTATATATTTTGTTTTTAACTGCGAACCGCAATAATACATTTGTTTAAGAATAAATTATGGGAAGCCAAATAATTTACAACTCGTTTCGTTTGTTGAATGCATAAATTATGTTCATCGAATAAAATTATTTTATATTGAACTAACATCTATTTTCCCTTTTTTTCGACCATATAATTTATATACATATACATATATATATATATATATATATATATATATAGTGTCCTCGACCCCTTGTCGTGCACACTAGAGCATTCCTGGCCAAATTTTAGCTGAAGACATTTTTGTTCTATACTTTTCAATCTATAATTAACTAGAAATGGTTCATTTTTAAATACAATACAAAAAAAAAAGAACGCCTTTGAATTGCTATAAAAAGGTCCGTTTACACTGTACTTATATAGATCTGTGGTCAGTCTTGAAGGCAGAACTGTATTAAACTATTTTTATTTTACTTTTTATTATAATTTGAACCGGAAAATTCCGACTTTTCAACACCCACTGCAGCATAATGATGCACTTTTGTTTCGATAAATACGAAGTAGTAAAACCTTTTTACTGTACACCTCGCCAATGACGCCACTGGTTACAAGTTACTAGTTATATTTATTTAGAGTTAGGTGCACATCAAGGTTCGCTGATAACGAACCGGAACTGCGGTGATCGAGTGCCTTGTACTTGGCGGCGGAACTGTACGTTGAGCACGTATAGCACATGGTCATCGTGCATATTATCAGTGTAAGCACTCACACGTTAAGGGTGCAGTGGGTGCACAATATACTAGTCCGGCCAACTTCATATAGAATAGTATAACCTGTACGTGGATTTTGTCATGCGCTCTCCTAATACAGAATTAAGGTGATAGTAGATGTAAAATGTTTCTTCTTTACGAGATTGTGTTTTCCGTCATACTGAAAGCCACGATAGGTTCAGGAGTAGAAATACCTTTGGTCCAAAATATTCATTTTCTGACAATAAGTCAATTTTTAGATTGAAAACATATAATGCTGAAGGAGGACTTTTTATATATTAAATCCGTTTGTAATTATACGGTGATGTTCTAAAATTGTTTAAAAGGTTTATTACATTTCTGAACTGCAATGGCGAATCGTATTTAGTCAATTGTCATTACTTATTAGTTATAAGCATTCGTCATTCAATATGATCTAATATTATTACTATAGTAATATAGCTTGATAAAATTACAGATTTTGACTTTTGTTATAATATAATATAATATAATATAATATGTACGTAATAAGTTTGTGATCGATCGGTCGGTTTTCCTTTACTTGTATAATATTATGATTTGAAATTTTACTGCGGTGTGTGTGCCAATGTTTATTTACGATCGAGAAACACTGGTATACAAATAATAACTCTATATAGATATCACCTTTATATTATATACGCATCGCGAATAACGCGAGACCTTAATATTAGATTGCACTATACTACCTGTCTTTAGGTGAATTTTAAAACACAATAATTCTATTCGACACGCAATTCTTTTTAATACACACGGTTTCAAAAAGTATGAGGTTACCGTTATTCGTCGAACCTAATGTCAAAATAATAAAATAAAAAATAAAAACAAAATGTATATATATATATATATGATAATAAACAATGGGAAATCGCAACGGAAGTACCTAAATGTAAGTAGTAACAGTAGTTTTTATTCTTGTGGTTTATAAAATGTTGTTTTTTTACTTTCCCGAGTTATTATTCAATATTTACCAGGCAGATAGTCAAACGAAAATCGTATTAAAAATATGGAACTTATTTTATGTAAACAATATTCAACTGTAAATAAAAGAAAATGATTAATATTCCTGTTGGCATTAATTTTTGGACTGAAAATTGAATACGCATATAACTTATTGATATACTTATATATACCTAATTATTGTTAAGTAGTTATTTACCATTTTACCTTGTACTAAATAATCAAACCATATAGATTCTAAAGTAATACTCATAATACTTCGTTAAAATAGCTATTGTTCAATAAATTTATTTATTTTTATTATTAGACATCTCATATATTTTGAAAATCTGTAATTTTTACAAAAGAAAAAAAAAATGCGCTGAAATGTAGTAATTTAAAAGAAAAAGCATATAATATTATAATATGAAAATATTGTAATGCCTAACTAGCAGAAATATAATGACAAGTATGGAAAATATGTATTTTGAATTAGTTTAAATTATATGTGATTTTATTTTTAATGTATATATGTAGCGCATAATAAGTTAAAAAAATGTTTTCACATACTCGTACGTAGGTATTCATTGATATTAAACGCTCAATAACAACTGTCATTATGGTCCGTTGAAGCTAATACGTACGTAACTAATAAAAACTATTCTTTCGCTGTTTTTCAACACATAAATTGTAGTAGAAAATTCAATAGAAAGCTTATCGATTAAGTTAAACGTGTAAGATATATCATAAGATATACCTAGTACGTCTTTTTTCATATAGTAGAGAAATTACCTGGATTCGATTTACAGACTTCCCGTTATGTGTACTGTGCTGACAAATATTATTATTGTCGTGGAGCTGTACGTACAATTAAAATTAATTACGGTTGATGTGGTACACCATGAGTAGCGTATTTTATATAATTATTAATTAGTGTATTACGGGAGAATAAAAAAAAAGTAATAATCGTAATACTATTATTATACGTAAGTAATTGAGTTCCCCGTTCGGATTACTCTACACTCTACAGTGTCTACATCACGGTGTAGAATATCGTGCTCTACACCGATATAATCTCTTCGGAATTTTATTAACAGACTAATTAACATATTATGACATACCGTTATTTTAATATAAATTCTGTCTGAGTGCATACAATTTTTTTATATATATTATTGCGTAAGCATTGCATGTACGAAGAATTTGAGTATATTGAGAAGGTGCACCATACGATTTTTAAATTGCTCCAATTTATTATTATAATATTTACCATTTAACTTTCTACTTTTTTGCGTATCCAGGATTTTTTATTTTCAAATTAAACTTATAAGTACTATCTAATACTTTTATAAACATCGTACGTAAAAACTCAACTCTAATAAATTATTATAAAAAATATGAAAATAATTAGATTTCATTAGAAAACGTAAACATCTAAAATTGTACAATGTAATAATCATGCTTTGTCATCTTTAATGATTTGGGTACTAGTACTATTATTTATTTGGAAATATTCGGGACTGTTGACCTTTATTGAATGCTGGTCTATACAAAAATTCTGAACAACAAAGAAAATATATTGTTTAACATTCGCGATTATTTTAGAAATATTTTACACCAAATTATGATTACGAATGATATTTCATTTCTCTATTAATTTTAGCCGGTACTAACGGTATTGTTTGTATAGTTATTATCGTATTAATATGAAATTTGATTTTTAAAATTTGTTATTTTATGCATTTCTATTCATATAAAATACTAATATTATATTGACCACTTATCAATATGTATCATATACTATAACAACGAATCATAGTTAATATTTTAACTATCCCAAAATGTGATGTTGACAGCAAGCGCCTCCCAGCTCAAAACCAACAGACAACTGATTATAACATTAACATCAAAGGGTGTATTAATTTCAGATTCATAGGCAACTGTATTGTCGGTATTATTTTATTTTATTATGACGAAGCTGAAATCGTCATACGTAACTTTGGTTGTCTACTTCATCAAGAAAATACATTAAAGTTATGTTGCTTACCCACAGAATTCGGGCGCAAATCCATATTATTATTATTCTTTCGTTTCATCGACAATGATTATTTTCCGTCATCGTTCTATGCGTAGGTACACCGTACAAATAAACATAAATTATTATAGTTTTAACCAAAGAAATTGGTTTTAAAACTAGGTGTTTACGAATGTTTAGATTTTTCCACTTAGTAAAACGTATAGAAATCAGTATAGATCGCGATTTTTCTAGTCGATCTTTCTAGGCATAAAGGTCGGTTGTTATAAAAATTAACTTTACCATTATTGGTCGATCGCGTATTAAATAATCAGATTCGACGATGTACACCTATATTATTATTATAAGAATAAATAAAGAAGAAGCAATAAATTATTATTATTTGGAGCTAAGACCTTTTTATTTGTTTCGCTCAACAAACAAATATCTTCCTAAAGACCTAAATTATTTTGGATGTCGATCACCAGGGACTTAAAATTTCCAATGTAGCTCACTTATTTAAAAAGCTTGGCGACTTCTGGTATAAAAATACTTGGATAAAAAGTGACGACGTTCAACGGATTGAAACAACCGATGTCAACTGATAGACCGCTGTTACCGACGCACTCGTTATATAAAGGCATCGCTATATCAGCAGCCAGCAGGTATACGCACACACACGATCAGGGATGTACGTACTCAGTAACGTGCGTAAAGTGTGATTTTTTTTACGGTTGATGCTATTGGAGATATCGGTTGAAACGATGTGAGATATACATAATGTATAGATTGGTGTGCGTAAATTATACATCGCGTAAAAACCGATCAACAACTCATCATCCGTTGTACAAATTTACTCCGTTAAAGATGATTAATGCATGCGTGAAATTAAATTAAAACTATAATAATGTAGAAAATTAGAATTAATCAAATCGTTATTAAAGATCACAATACAAAAATTTTGTGAAATAATGAAACACGATCTATAATGTTAAACATGAGTGTTTCGGACCGCGAGTTTTCAAACTCCAAAAGGGATGAAATGCAAGAAAGATAGGATAAAAAAAACGGACTTTGTATTAAAAACGTAATAGTTAGAATGCACGCAGTTAAGATCAACTGGAAACAGATCGTTTCGAGGCGTTGGATCGGATGATTGGCAAGGACACCGAAGGAGTTAGCCGGACACAGGAGATTTTAAGGAAGATTGTGCCGCTGTACTCGCAGTTGAACTCGTTGGGACACGCAGTGGTCGGCATGCCGAACAACGCGAAACGTATCCAAAAAATTTTTTACAACCAGTACTTTGTCGACTCGAAACACGCGGCTTCAAGCATGAACTTGCTCTCTGCCGGTGCCACGAATGCACTGTTCCCTAAACTGCCGAGGGTCGACAAGGGCAAACACTAGTTTTCGGTTAATGTTACATTGTTGTAATAATATTATACTCTGTAAAATAAAAATAAATTATTTATACAATCCAAATTAATATAATAAAATTATTTATCAAAATATATAAGTTTTGCCTATGCATGATGATTTAGTATAGTACTATTATGGTTACATACAGTTTCTACCTAGTAACACGATATCATAATAGTTTTTTGATGAATAGTGCTTTCGTTAGCCAACCGCATCAAATGCGGTATTTAGGAGTGTATCTATACAAACTATGTGTGAGAAACCCGATATCTAATCGTACAAAAAGGATAGCCAGAATCAGTGATATGTATTTTAGAAAAAATATACTCATTTTTATTTTGTAGCCATAATATACTGACTGCAGTATAGTAATAAATAATAATTAGTTACTTGCCATTGTAATCAATAAAACAATTCTAAAATATGTCCACTAAACAAATAAATATAAAATATCTTACAGTATTATGATATGGTACGCTAAATGCATCATCCTCTTCCGTGTGTAATTACACACGTTACAGTAATATATTATTAGTTTCCTTATTTTATCCGTTGTCGCCGATGCTGAAATTATCAGACGTAACTTTAGTTGCCTACTTCATCCAAAATTTAAAATTGTATGTTTATTTTGATAATATTTTTATTCTAATTAGGATTGTAACGTTTATGGGCAATTTATTGAATTGCGAATTCATTATTTATTTATTACTGATAATTGCTAAATCGAATTTGTACATGTCTGAGTATTAGAAAATCATCCATGTCTTAAGATTATTTGCCATTTGGAGATATTTATGTTATTAACCCAAGTATTTTTTTACAAATAGAGTTATATAGTGTTTCAATTTTGTATGTTTCTTAAAAGTCGTTGTTCATGACGTGTTTGCTGCAGTTTGATATTTATATTGACTCAGCAGTGTTCCATATTATATTATACCAGTGTTCAATATTATATCGATATTCACAACAAATAAGGCAGTACAATATTGTAATACCAACGGAATTAGATATTTATGGGAATTTCTTATTTCCGTTAAAAAGGCTAAAGTAAGTTATTGCCTTATTCGTGCGGATTTCGATATTATATTATTGAGATTTACGGATTAAGTTATTTACGAATCGGTTAGACATTGTTGACTGAATGCATATAAAAGAAATTATTGACTGAATTTACGTTTTCATTCGTGTAACTAGTCATGTGTGAAGTTTAATAATTTTATTTGAGAGAGGGCACTGAAGACTCAACATTATTCTCAATTTTAAAAATACTATACTGTTTTATATTAATAAAATATGCCATAGCTTGAGGCCAGAGGCATAACTATTGGTGGACTTAACATTTATTAATATTATTATTATACATTATTTCATTAGTATTAAATTACTAGCATTTAAAAAATATTCTATTTAATACATTCTCACATCCAATGGCCACAGTAGCCGCGGATTGTTAAATTTAATAAAAAAAAAAAAAAAAAAAAATGTAAAGCACTAAAGCCGGGATCCAGCATTAATTACTATTTTAGACCGTTCTGTGACGTTTTATCGATTACTCGTTTCATGCACGATTTAATATATATTTTCATGCAGCGTGTAAGAAAACGTTTACAACTTCTTAATTATTGATTATTTGATGAGTGATGAGTGCAGTATGTTCGTTGCGTACTAATGCTGCAGAAGAATTTAAAATAATATACGGTGATGTTGAAAAAAAAATGTGAGTCATTGGGGATTATAATTTCAATACCTCGACTAGCTATAAACCGGACAAATCGTTAAAATATTTCAACAGAATTACCTGAAGACTATTTTAGGATTTTGATTTTCATACCTTTTTTAGATAATTTTTGTGAACAACTAAATGGCAGATTTTTGAACTATAAATCATTATTAAAACAATTTACTTGTTTAATAAATGCAAACGAGAAAAATGAGATCGAATTTAAATAGCTTTTAAAGACATATTCTGCAGGTATTGAAACTGATGAAGTATCTGCAATTGGCGAGTTCATATTATGGCATCATCAGGTGAAAAACAAAAACCCTAAAAATGCTACGGAAGCATTCATTAATTGCAATGAAGAAATATTTCCGACTGTTCATAAACTTTTAAAAATATTGATTACTTTACCAGTAACCACTGCAAGCAGTGAAAGATCTTTTTCCTCATTACAGCGTCTAAAAACATATTTGAGGAACACAACTGGTGAAAATCGGTTGAACGGCTTAGCAGTTATGAATATTCATCGGGATTTAGTCGTAACCACTGACGAAATAATTGATACTCTAGCTTTAAAAAATAGACGCATTAAATTAATTTAATTAAAAATAATTTTTTTTTGTATTAATTATAATAATATAATATATGTGAAAAATTTAAATATACCCGCGTAAAATTATCAATTTTGTATGTATAATTTTTTCAATTAATTTTGAATAACACCCCCCCCCTCCCTTAGAAATTTCTAGCTACGCGCCTGGTTACACCAATACACCACTGATCATAGCAGTATCAATGTGAATTGAATCTATCTTGTACCGGATATTAAATAATTTATAATTAATTGACAATAAAATATTTCTACACATATATAGATATTATAGTACATAGTTAGTAATTTATTAACATTGACCAATACGTAACTAAAAAATAAAACAACGTTATCTTTCAAAAAACAGTTTTTGACATTATACTTGAAATATTTATTAAAATTAATCATCTACAAAAATAAAAATTGTATTATATAATTATATAATATATAATATTATTAAAATAATACATTATTATATAACTTAGTTACTAAAATATATAAAATGAGTGAAAAACTCAAACATAAAATAAGATAATACAGCTAAAATTGAAAATAATTTATCTACTTAACTTCAATTTGTTTAAAAATATAAAAATCCAAAAAATGTTATTATTATATTTGTTTATATATATATATTTTATTTTGTATTAAAAAAATATTACTATATAATTAGAGAAATCAAAAAATTTTAAATTAATTTTAAAATTACATATTCACAACATGAATAGTCTTAATTTTGAAAGGACTAATTTTATATTTAAAGGCCTATACGTGCGCCCTCCCTTTATCTTCACCAATGGTACTTACATGTACCTTCATGTCCGATGGGAGATTTTCACGAATATAAATTATAATTGGGGTTCGTCCTAGGGTATATATTCTAATAATATTATGATTTATAAATTTACCGAATCCAAAACGCTGTGAGGAAAACAAGTATCTACGCAGTTTCCATTTTGTCCGACCACTATTCTATCTCCATTACCATTACACCGTAATATGCGCCACGATATTATGCACGAACTATTGGTGCAGCTCTGTAAAACCGCGATGTTAAAACATTTAGTGAAACGAGTTATTTTAATTGGTTTCGTAGTGCGTTCGAACAGGTATCCAAAACTACTTTATAATCATAAATAAATAATAATATTAATAATAATTACGCTCATATATCATAAACTCATAATTCATAATTCATAACACGATAATATTATGAACATTGCCAACTGGGATTTTTTACAAGCAATATGCATATATCGCTGTGGATATGATTTCTTGTTTTTATTTTTATTAGGTACCTAAAGCAATTCTTAACCAATACTGGTTTTTCCAAGCTGGTAAGAAGTCGGTCAAAAATGTAATATTTTTTCAGATTTTATTGTTTGGTCAGCTGTCAGAAGAACATTATTTGATCACAAACTTTACAGTTTCTTCCGAAATATTACCATAATCTATACCCTATTTCAACCGTTTTATGCATACACGATTAATTGCTGTATGTTGTGTCAACATGTATAGCGTTATAAATCGGTTTACAATCGTACTCCATAGACGTCGCTGTCACCAGTCGTCATGTAAACAAAATATAATATACAGTGAGTCATAATATTTACCTCGAAAAAAAACATTAACAAAATAATGATGTACTTATATACTCGTCGTTATCAGTTATAGTTTATACTTCAGACTTCAGAGTATATGGTGAGCCGGACTTGGAAAGTTTTTCACAGTACCTACGGTTTGACGACGAAATTATTTAATGATAATTGAGTTATTGAATTATACATCATATTCAGTTTTCTTTTTCAAACAACAATCTCATAAACATAGGTACATATAATTAAATTATACATGTTGTTTACAATTTTTTTTCAAATAACAATTTCATTAATATACGTACAATTATACTTCGTTTTTACATTTTATCAGAGGTGGTAAAATATTCAAAACATTTTAACTTCTTCTTTTGTGCTATTTACCTATAACTACACACAATTTACATGTTTTCTTAGCTTATTAAAATGTCTTATATTATTACTTACCTTTATAAAGAAATTGTGTTTAAATTTTAAAACTTGACAATAAATTCACATAAATTGACAAAAATCACAAAAATACTTAGATATTGTGTACCTAGTAAAAAACTCAAGAAAATTTCAATTTTATTACTTTAGGCATAAAAATTGAACAAAAAATTCTAAACAAGTTTCCTTAGTAGTTAAAAATGTTATAATACCTACATAAAAGATATTTTCAAGAAAATCGCAAAAAGAAATGATGTAAGAATAAATTAGAATATGACAAATATTAGACGAAATCGGATATTATACCAAATTCAGCCTATAATATCATTTCGTAGGTATTCGCTTACGAGCAAACACATTTTATTGATTGTTGCCGATATGGTCTACCATGGTGGTATACGGCCAATAATGGTTTTTAGTGTTTTTATAATGGCCTATTTATGGACATTTTTCATCAACTTACATATTATTATTGTTATCTTTGCTAGTTGATTGACCATTTTGACGATAATGAATGTAGAAAAAGGATTCAGGAGGATTAGGCAAGATAATTTGATGATCCTCGGGTATAACATTACACGAAATCGTAAATAGAGAAATTGTGATAGACAAAAATTGTGATATATTGTTATAGACTTTGATAGTTTTCAAATATTTTTATAACTACCTATTATTTATTATTCCACACGATTTCACATCTATTTAAATGCAATGTTACCGTACCATATTATGCTCATTTTGTAAACATATACAGATGAACAGATGTAATTTTTTTTGTACTTTGCATTGGTTTGATTCATATATTATACTCATTTGCTTACATAAACCTACTAAAAATATGTTTTACTAAACAGCTAAGCATAGATATCAAAAACAACGTAAGTCATCGCATTTCAAAACATATTTATAGTAGCCTAATAATTGTTTATTAACATTTAAATAATTAAAAATATTTATTTAAAAAAAGTTTTAGAAAAATTTGTTCATCAAGCCTTGTACATGTTATTCTAAAATTTACTTATTGTATCAATTGTATACAGATTGTAAATACTTTTAATTAAAAAAAAAAAAAAAATTGGTTAAAAAAAACATTATATTATTAATAGCCATAAACGTTTGCCTTGGTATATTTGTGGCCAATCAATTATGAATATTACATTCAATCTTACATTTAATCTTAAATTTACATTTGGAAGATTTGCCCTTTATGCATAATATACCCTAATTGGATGGTCAGCGTATAATGCAGAATCACTAACTGTGGTTAGTTCAGATGATCCAGACACAATGGTACACACACAAAACATAATATATAAAAAGTTCATGAAAATCATCGTCACGTTAGATTAACGTTACGTTACGTTAGATCAGTGTTTCCTAACCTTTTTACGATCACGGACCACTTCGATAATATTTTTTAGGTCGTGGACCACTTAAATTTTACAAGGATTAGGAAGACCTACTTTTTGTTCAATAGCAAGAACACACAAAATTAATCAAAAAATGTTAATTTATAATGCTTTACTTAATTATGTTACATTTTATAACTATTCTTAACTAATATATTATATAATTATACTTTACTACACTAAATAATTTACTTAATGTGGTTTTTGTGACTACATTTCTTTGACCAGTTTTTCATTTCTCGGATGAATATGGCTCATAGCTAAACGCATGTCGTCACTTACGTTCAAGCTATTCTTCTATTTATTTTTGATTACAGGTAGACTAGAAATTCCTTGGTCACATAAATAGATACTTGAAAATACTAGTAAATAACGTAATACAATTTCCCGGAGTTGAATATGTAATGTTGCCCTTCTGCAGCAAAATTCTTCAAGGTTCATACCAGAATCAAACGTATTTTTGCACTCAAAGTCATTTTGCAGCTCTTAAAGATATTCTGGGGCTTCTTCCACTTTTGCACAAAAAAATTAATATAATATACTCACTTATAAAAGTGGAAAATACTTCTCAGTCGTTGGCAGCAACAACGATAATAGTATTATACGGGTTCCTCAGTAACTTGTAATTTTTTACTATTTAAAAAAAAAAAATATTAATAATAATTTCTAATAGAAATTGAAGAAAAAAATCTTTATGGGACCACGGACCACCGGTTGGGAAACACTGCGTTAGATAATAATAGTATTTAATGTGTGGGTAGAAGTCCTGAACTCCTTCCAGAGTATAAAATAATATATGAAAGTTATGTATTTATTCACGTTAATTTATAACGTTGATGTACCTTCATATTATATACTTATTATATACCAAGCGGATAATACATCGAGGTATCTCAACATCTAAATGTGGCGGATGGTGGGGAATAAATAAACAGGTAACTAAGTATATATAATGTAGTTGGATCACAAAGTAACAAAAATGATTCAATTTATTTAAATGAATGCATTATTTTATATTTTTATTAAATAAAATAAATTATAAGGTTATTACAAATAAACGAATGTTGTAAAATTAAACAATAATAATCGTCTTATGCAAAATTGGTTTTACCAATAAGTATATGATATCATTAAATAACATCCATATGTTTTGTAAGTAATATTTAATACAGTATAACAGTTGCCAAAATCCAACAGGAGAGTGATAATCGTTTAAATAGTCGTATCAACCGTATGTAAACTGAGGCAAAAAAAAATTAACATTATTCAACCGCAACAAAACTGGTAAGATACAAACTACGACAAATTATTTTCATTGCCTTCTATATTAGAGGATGACCATTTGGAAACAGAATAAAAACAGGACAGTTGTTACCTACTCTTCCTGACTCCCTCCATACACACACAAAAAAAATTACACTTCAAAACATAATTATGATAATTCACCATAACATTTTTACCAACAATAAAATAATTTACTTTTTATTATTAAAGTATTAACCAATTGGTAAATTGTAAATTGTTACACATCAATACTGATTCATTTTGTTTTAATTATTTTTTTATTTTTTTATCTTTATTAAGAATATAAACAATCTGTACAATTATGCACAGTAAGTATATGCGAGGAAGGTAAAATGGTCATGAAAGTCGTGATTAAAGGAGACACCCATTAGTGACACTTTAGCTGTTGATATATTTAAATGAGGATGTAATGAATAATTACGAAAATAGAAAAACGGGGTGGGGGGGGGAGTTTTAATTATAAATAAGAAAAATACGCTATCAGCTATCTTCATTATTCATGAATTTGAAAATTATTTTTCAACACAATTCATTTTTTTTCTCTCTTACAATTAATAAAATGTAATAATACGGAAATAATATGATTAACACGGGATAAAGAGCGTCTCGTTTATATTTTGTCGGCACAACAGAACATAATAATTATCAAAGAAGGAACAATCCCGTTATAAACAGGACGTATGGTCATACATCCTATACTATACCGTACAGGTGGACTGTGTTTGTGCCTAAATGCCGTATTTGCGCAAAAACCTCGATTGCGCTTAAAATACGTTAAAATACTTGTTTGCGTCCATTACGTTACAAATCAATAAATTTGGCAACAAAGTTTTCCCAACTATTTTCACTGTGAAATATTGGGAAATTTAATTTCTATATCAGTTATATTTTTATAACGCTCATCCATCAATCATAAAATTTGTGGAAGTTCTAATAGAATTTCAAACAGATACATATTTAAAAATAAATCTTGCTAAAACAACAATAAAACAAATAAAAATAAAACAGTTATAAAAAAAACACCAGGTTATCAACGAATTAAGAGATACATCAACATTAACAATTATCTTCATAAAAAATATAAGTAACAAAGTCAAAGTAATGTGAAAAATTTAAATTTAATTTTATTAAAAATATAATAGATGCCTCCGTAAGTAAGAAATAACAACGAAGCAACAGAACAGTGAAGAAAAATTTAAATTTAATTTATTAAAAATATAATAGGTGCCTACATAAGAAATAACAACTATACAACAGAACAGTAAAGACAAATTTTTAACCACACCAGAATAATTCAATAAATTTTATTCTGTCAGTCCGATATCTGAAAAAAGTGGGACGAGAAATTTAAGTTTTACTGCGATGTTGCCAAATTTATTTATTTGTAACCTAACTAGGCGCAAATAAATATTTAACGTATTTTAATTTTATTAAGCGCAATCGAGGTTTTTGCATATAGGCGCATATACGGTATTTAGGCGCAAACACGGCCCTCCCATACCGTACATACATATCAATATGATAACATTATATAGAATCTAGTCAGGTACATAAATCACATATATATATTATATATATATATACCTATGAGTTATTATTGTTTAATTATGTTTTGTTGTGTACAAAAACAGGATCGGATTGAACCGGCGAGCTACCACGAGAAAATCTAGGTGGATCGTGTAAAATTTGATCTGGTGTAGCCAAAACAATTTTAACGTCCTCTTTAAAATCCAATCAAATCTCCACCTATCGACCTATGACTATCGGGCCGTATCATTGTCAAGGGCCGACACAAATTTAAAATCTCGGTGGGCTGAAAAGTCCCAATCAAGCGCTAATTGATAAGATAAATATCCAAATGTATTATTTTAAGTGTTAATGGAACTTCCGCAATACATACATAGGTACAAAATAAATATCGGTAATTTTATAATTGTAATTATTACTTATATGTCAGTAGAAGTAATTTGTAGAAGTGTCGTGTCGTTCAATATTTTATTTAACATGCAATTTACAATAATGTTTAGCCAAAGGCAAACAATTAATAGTGTTAAACAATTTTAAATTTACATTTAAATATGAATTAAACATAAGTTGTCTAATTTGGGTCTATTTAAACTTTATATTCGAAGAAACACAGATAAAGGAAATTTTTAAATTATACTTTTGATCTTCCATTCTCTGAACTTGATAAAATCGAAGATTCGTTTGTTTTTGATTTGATTACAGATATATGCTATCTAATGATAAAATAGTACAAAAAATTTTGCGATTATTTAGCAAAAAGTTATATGCAAGAAATATTCCCTCATTCTTTGTGGGCATCAAAATCAGAAGTTTTAACAAATAATGATTTATATATACCTATATATTATAGTGTGTTATTATAATCTAATATATAAATGTGAAAATGAAAACCTTTGAGTGATATGTTCTCGGAAACTACTTAACCGATCGTTATGATTTTTTTTTTTTTTTTAATTGAAGAGCTCATTACGGAGAAGGTTTAAGGCATTTGATCGATTCTCTAATTTTAAAAACAAAGGAGTTATCAATTATCATAAATAATTACCTGTATAATAATTATATTTTTATCAGAATTTACTTTTTTATATACTCTTTGGTACCAACTCATGCAGAATTTTTATTTAATATCCTCTTTGGAAAAAGACAATTATACCAGAAGTTACCACACAGTAACTACAGCATTTTATTCTGATAAATAAAAAAAAACAATTACAAAATTATTAAAATTTTTAAGTGAAGTTTCGTAAAAGTCGGAACGCTGCTTAATGTTTGTGTATCGATGTATTGTCGAATATTCAAGATGCCTACATTTAAATAGTAAACAGTACTAATAATCAGTAAATTACTAATAATAAGTTAATTTTAATTTAATTTCTATAATTTTTAATTAAATTAAAATTTATCACAATGAAAAGGAAAATTAATTTAGGTCGTTCATCGAATATAATAAAACGTCAACGTTTACTCAGATTAAGTCAAAATAACAATGGCTCGCCAGATAACTGCAATATTAACAGTGATAATAATGATGATAATATAAATACCAATAGTGTTGGTAGTATTAATGAAAACAATATTAATAACAACTTTGCATTTAATGATAGTAATATAGTTAATACTCTTAACAATATCCACGATTTTTTTATTGACGAAAATTTAATTGAACTACGACGTGTTCCATGGCGTCACCGTGAAATGTCGGCATTTACATATGATAAATTAGATTAGAAAAATGATTCTCACGTTATCATAGGAAATATAAATTTAAAATGTAATTATTGTCGTGCATTGAAATGGTCCAAAGAGCCTGCAGGTTTTTGCTGTTCAGGAGGAAAAGTTGTTTTGGATGACATTGCATGCTGATCCACCTGTAACATTAAAAAGTAAATTTTTAAATTTACTTTCTCTTAAATTTTTTTCATGAAAATTCAAAACATTTTTTTGACATCATACGTGTTTATAATTCGGCTTTTCAAATAACATCGTTTGGTGCTACAGAAATTAAACATGGAAATTTCATGCCAACATTTAAAGTTCAAGGTCATCATTTGGTTGGTTCTTTATTACCCAGCGGTACAGAAGAACCAAAGTTTTTACAGATTGCACTGATCAGATTATTGCCGATCAGAGAGAGACAGATCAAGAAAATAGTCGTATTGCTATGTCTGCAAAATTGGGTTCTTTGCGTTTCTTGTGAGCTTAGTACAAATCAGTGAAAAAGTCTCAAGCCATGAATTACAAATATTAATATTAATCAACATTTAGTTTACACAAAACTATACAAATTATAATTAAAAAATGTTAAACGTTATTTTGGGTGATAGGGCTTAAAAAGGTATTGCTTCCACAGTTCCACAGCGATTTAAATCCAAAATGAGTTGAATATTCACAATAATTTCCCCGGACTACGCCGGGTAACTCAGCTTGTATATTATATATATATATATATATATATATATATATATTTCATGTGAGAACACATAATATCTGCACGGTTTCATGCAATTTGAATTTAATTATTTTAGTTGGTTGTTATACTTAATTGATTGATAATACACATTTTTATGGAGTCTGATTTTTTCCCTGGTAGTTGGACATTCACATGCGCAATACAACTTTTGTTTAAATGGTGATCCCTTCTTAAGACTACAGATAATTTTTTTCATTTTTTTGTAAACTTTGATGAATTAACTAATCAGTGGTAGATTTACGGAAGGGGAGTCCATGGGGTCTGGAGTCTGGACCCCCCTAGATGTCAATGTAATCTTGTATATATATATTTTATATGTATTTAGTTTTATTTCAATTTTATCATAATGACAATGATCAACGGATTGTATCCTGTGTCTCCATGATTATAATTGGGTATTTGACACGTGGTATATGCTAGAATACGTATAATTTTTCAGGACCCCCCCCCACAAGAAAATGTTAAAAATCCACCACTGTAATTGAATGAGTCTCTAATTTCTATGCAGATAGGCATAGGCTCATGAGGAAATAGGGAATTTTCTTATTAGCCCTTGTTTAAGTAGTTTTTAATGGCCTCCTGTCCATTTTTGTATTTCTATAATAAATTGAATAATAAATAGAAGTACAAACTTGAATATCATAAAATGATTATTGTTATTTGTACAACATAGTATGAAAAGTTCGTACAAGTGTCCACGGCACACCACTATATAATCATTAGGACTATATATAATAATAGCTATTGTTATTAATTTATTATGTTTTGGAATATTAATATCTATTTCATATTTATGATAATGATTTATTTTTGTAAATTGTTGTATATTGTATGGTCTATACCTCTATGGAGTGGTATCGGTGTTGGTGGGAATTAATTTATTTTTCATATTCAAATATTTTATATTATTGGTATTTTCTCTTGAGTCATACATTATTGATTAAGTGATTTTTGAATTTTCGAATTTTTATTATATAAGTAAACTATATTATACCTTACATATTTAAATATTTATTATTCGTGATAATTTGACCATAAACATAAATACGGGTCAATAAAAAAAAGAACGGGTGGGCCTCGCTTTGCTGTACAGTTGGCGGTGGAGTGTACCTCGTTTATAGGATAGGTCATTATTACAATGGATTTGTTAAATTTGAATGCAATGATAGATATCATTGTATACGAATAACGATTCTGAACGGAGTTAATATGTTTGTCTAAAATGTTTATTTAATAATATAGTATTTTATACTTAAATTGAATTATAATGTAATTTCGTAAAAATTTAAATTTCAAACATTCATAAAATTTTTTCTTTTAAGTCCGGTAGAAATTTTTTTAAAGATTTTTGAAGAGTAGCTTATGGATAACCTAGTGTTAAAATGTTGAACCTGAAGTATGAACAGAATAAATTTTATGAATTTTTATCTACAAAATAACTTGCAAATTATCGTGATTTTGACACATTTTATACAAATTTGAGCTGTATGAGCTTATAAAAAAAATTTGAGTGAAACGATCACCGATATTTTCTAATTAAGATAAGTTAAGCTTATTATAAACCTTGTATTCAATTTTTGAGAGTTTTCGGCCAGTCAATGAAATTTTATAGGTGTTTAAAAAAAAAAAAATTTACAAAAATCGAAAATTTAAATTGTCTATAAATAAGTCAAAATATTTCAAAATACTTTGAAAACTTAACCATGTATAGAGAACACCAATTTAAAGATTTGGGGAAAAGTTCAAGTTGTTGTAGTTTTTCGTTTTTGAGTTAGAGCATTTTAAAAAAATGTAGTTTGTAAAAACGTGATTTTGCGTAAAATTTCCCGTTTTTTCATAATTTTTTTAACGTTTTTTTCGATTTTTTAAAAAAGTATTGAAAAAGTTGGATTTTTGAAATGCCCAAGTACTATCTACATTCACTTTCCTTTCAGAAAAGTTGCTGTATAAGCAAATTGAAGCATTTTTACTACAAAAAATCGTGTCCTCAGGCACAAAAAAAAAAAAAACACATCATTGTAAATTCAATAGTTTCCATCACTTCGTTCAGAATCTAAAACCTGTCGTCCCCTGTTTCTGTGTTCAAAATTGGCAAAGTTACAACAGCTTATAAAAAAACTGTAAAATATGTGTGATTTTGAGATTTTCAAGTTTTTTTACTATAATAGTGAATATAATGATTTAGTAATCATGGAATTTTTTTTACTTATTTTATTGGATTATTACACTTGATTTAAATTCTGTGCAAATTTAATTTCAACTTTTTTACAGATTGAGATTGTCTAACATAGGTCAATAGTTGTTCTTCAACCTCTTTACTATATGCATCTACTTGGTGTCTTGGTCTTTGTGGTCGACTGTTTGGTATTTTGGAAAATAATCCAGAATTTCCAAGATTACGTTTTAAGTTGAAAATAAAACTATGAGTTGGATGGTGTCTATTTGAAATGATTAAAAAATCATCCAAATAAAAATAATGGATATTATTCATTATTAACATGGGTAACGTTGAGCATATTATATGGTTGAGCTGACCATGTACGTTTTTTTTTTTTTTTTTTGACACTCCCAATAAATGAACACCGTATCGACTTTTTCCAAATGATACATATTTATTAGGTACTTAGAATTATAATAAAATTTACTAAATGATTAACGAATAGACAATAAAAAATATCGAACTGTTATTATTTACGTTTCCGTTCTAACTTCAAAGAGTATAATCTTTGAAAATGATATGATTGGTATACGATATTTTAAAGGTGTATTAACCAGTAAGTATATAATACAAGTTTTTTTAATAAGAAAGACACTTTACAATCTGTACACAATAATTACAATAAGCAAATTAGATAAAGAAAAAAAAACAGACTAGAGTAACATGAATATCGTATTGAGGAAGAAACACAATGGTAACACCTCTTTGAATAATACAAGACTTAATTATAAAACTATTAAAAAACTAGTACAACTAACATTTGTAAGTTAAAAATTACTTAGTATATAAGGCAGATACATTGCATACTTTAAAATTGCTGTATAACCTCGCCAATTTTGAACTCAGTTAAACCATCAAAATTCACGAAAACGTGTGAAAAAAAAAGTCTATGGTCAAATGTAGAGATCAAGCAAAAAAAAAAAAGGTTGTGTTGCACATGTCTTTATAATAAACACCGGGGAAAACAATGTGACGTCAAAAAAATGCTTATTATCAAGCATAAAAACAACTAAAAAAAAAAACACCAAATTTAAGTATTGCATTAATCTTACATTCGGGATGCAGTTCCAGCGTTTTAGGTTCTTCTTTCGATACCATGGCCATTGTTGCAGACCAAGGCTTGGTTTTGCTGCACGACGACTAGGTCTAGCCACGTTTTCATCTGGCGGCTGGTTCTCGTCGACGTTGATACCGCCCGGTGCGTGGCCGTGCTGTGTATTCAATTGCGGAAATTTCACCAGGTGAGGACTGCGCTTGATCATTTTTCTCGCGTTGTCACCCGTTATGATGTCATTGCCGCCGTGGTCCGTGAATTTCGCCCGAGGCGAAATCCAATTGGCGACATTCGTCGGCACGACCGGGTCGACCGAGCCGTTGCAGCCGATCACCACGAACGTCATCACGACCGCGGTCGCTTGCACGAGGCGCATCGGAAAACAGTCGTTCTTCATCGTCGCGATATATTTCATATAATATTACAACGTATAGGGGTAGTATATTATATTTGTTGCTCGACTATTGCTCGTTGACGAACAGCCGCGGTACACTATATTATTGTTATACCGATTTTTTTTTATAACGAGACGACGTCCCGGCGACGGTTTATACTACGAACGGTGCGTCCAACGAATAACAAATCCACAGTCGTATGGCGATTATATAGACTAGATGATATAAAAATATATGCGATATCGTGTACCTATACCGCGGATAATATATTATATATATATAAAGATCCGATGTCGTGTCACTTTGTCGGCGAAAGATTTCGCACTGCCCATGAGCATTCGAATGTGAATGTTGAGATTTACCGTGGATTAATAGGAACCTATCGTGTTAACCGTTGTCGACTGAATGGTATATTATAATACGAATTAAGTTTTTATATGCGCACGGCGTGCAATCTGGGATTTTACCGGTCACGCCGTCGCCGCGGATTATTGTTCATAATATCACATTATACGTGGTTTTTACGCTGTTCAATATACAACACACAACCGACTGACAACTAAAAATTATATGTATTTAACAATTAGCATCTGCAATATTATACTACGTATCCGCACTGAAGACATGCATAATTCTTGTCTGATTGTTTTTAAAGGTTTTTCATACAAATGTAATCTTTATTTACGCTTAACGGCTCTCCGAATTGCTTTGAAGTTCTTTTTCTTACTTTCCGTGGTTATGCTTATGACCGTTATAAGCGTTATACATTGATTATTTATGTACTTGCATTTGCAGTCGTCGTCAATCACGGATTTGGCGGATTTTGAACATTTTCTTAGGGGGAGGGTCCTGAAAAATTATATGTACTTACTGAATTCTTATCATAGAGATATGAAATACATCCGTATAATATACAGCTATCGTCCGTCGATAATTGTCATTAAAAATTTAAATAAAAAATATATATAAGATTACATGGGCGTCTGGGGGGTTCAGACTCCATAGTCCATGGACCCCACCCCCTCCGTAAATCCACAACTGGCAACGCCAAACTATAAGTACTACGGTATTTTTATAATTCCAAAAAAGTCAATATGTAAATATTTTTGATAAATGATTGATCGTACAACTTTTTTATTTCTAAAAACTTGTTATTATTTACGTATCGCGGCATTCATTTTGCGAAGTCAAAAAAAAGACACGAGTATACACTAATTGACAAATAGGTAGTTGTATGATTTTTATTAAATATAATATGATATTGCAATGTGTCTTTATTCGTATTGGTAATCCTAGATGAATACATGCGTTATCTGGAGATTTTATACTATTAAGTATCAAATATTAATATTACATATATATATATATATATATATATAATTCTATTAATACTTTCCACATATACCTACACACATTGTCTCGCATATTATGCAATTGATAAATAAGTATATACGAGCATAATGATATAATATATATTCGAATGCAAATAGGGGTGAAAATCGAATCGGCGTGACTTGAATACAATTTAACTAATTTTCTTGGATTCATTTTTTTTTTTCAGTGTCTATATATTAGATCAGTGTTCGGTCTAGGGAACGGTAGTGAGCGGTGAGCTCTCACTGAACCATAAAATTACCTACCAAAAACAATATATTTCTGAAATCTAAAAAAAGTGGCGCTATTTATTATAACGGTTTATTATACAGCAATCGCATTATAAAAGTAGACAAGTATATTGGTGTTTCTTATAATAAATGGTTGAAAAAAAGAAATTGTTTATTTATTAACCGATTGATCTTCAAAATTAAAATTGATGTTAAAGAGGCCAAGTGGGCATCAAGCGTGACATAACCCATTATTTGTACTTCGCTGTCTCGTGCAGAGTATAGGCAGTATAGCATTTACATACGTTTGGCCTCTTCTAAATGCAAGTACAGCAGTTATCAAATTGTTTTCCATTGCAGCACATTATAATAGTATTGTTACAAATTGTGGCACACTTTGAATAAACATTATTTATTTGTCTGTTAGATCCGAGACGTAAACAGCCTATCTAAAAACAAATTCAAAGTTTGATTGGGTAAACCTTCGGGAGATTACAAGGCGATCAAATGGAAATTATATGCAAACTACACTCCATATTCAATATAATTTATTATGATCGCTGTCCAGGACATTTCATACTGGTATTTTTTTAGTGTCGAAATTTTCGGTATATTTTTGTTTACGACGCAGAGAATTCCCAAACCTTCCGCTACAACAACCATACGGACATGGCAAACACCCAATAAATACTTTCATCATCGACCATGTCGGTGGCGGCACAGCGGTTGGTTTTTTTCTCGTCTGTAGCTGTTTTATATTCGCAGTGAATCGTTGTAGCGGGGGGGGGGATATACAATATTATCGCATAGTGCAATGCAGGGGTCGCCAACTTTTGAAACAAGTGATCTACATTTGACATTTTAAGTCCCTGGTGATCGACATCCAGGATAATTTAGACTTTTGATAGTTTATAAATTGGTTTTGATAAGCAATAAAAAAAAGAAAGGTCATTCCAGCTCCAAAGAATAATAATTTATTGTTGCTTCGTAATAATAATATTTGTACTGTCCGATTACTTATTACACGATCGACCAATAATCGTAAGATTAATCTTTTAAAACGATCGACCAGCAATATGTATAGAAAGAGCGACCAGCTCGCAATCGACTGGTTGGCAACCTCGGGTCTGATGGATTGGCACTAAAATTCTTCTGCGCTGTGATCACGGAGAGTGGTCTTTTTCACCAAACGGTAAAATAAGAGTGTGATTGTTTTTTTTTATTAATTTATTTTTTTAAGGAAGGCCCGGCAACTGTGGCTATTAACCCTCAGTGTGGGATTTTTTTGTAAGTTTTACCAGAATAAAAGTAACTGCAGGAGGATAAGCATGTGGGTATGTGGGTATATAGACACGGATAACGTCACTTTAGAGCCGTGTTTAGCAGCTTCCAACTGCTAGTAGCGCCGGGCGAACAGTTCCGCCATAGCATGCCACAATATTACATTTGTACGCGATTACACGAAGATGCATTCCATTTGTAAGGAAAAATATATCTCGTTGGGTGGGATTAATCTACCAACTAAATTAATAGTTATTAATATAGTATAGGTGTTCACCTTTGTGTTCTAAGATTCCTCAAGGTTGTTACATAACTAGTGCGCACTCGTGTTAAATGGTAGTAGGTACCTACCAGCTGTATAAGAAGGTTTAAGGTTATGATAGTAATATGAAAAATTGATAAACCATGGTTTCATGATATGGTTTTATGATATTTGAATATTTGATTGTTTCGTCCCGACATTATTGCAATATCGTGCGTTATAATCAAATGTATTATTGAATATATTATAGGTATTATTATTAACGTCAAATATGTAACAAAATCATGCTATAAACTTAAAATCGAAGTTGTTTTCTTTATTATATGTTTATTTTGTAGTATACTGCGCCCTATCCCCTTCTCTTCATTCATCTTTTCTTATCTCCTATTTTAATCTTGGAATATATTTGCAAATTTCGTTTAGATACTAAAAAGGGGATTTTATATATTATAATATATATTTCTTTGCTGGAATAAAAACCAATAGTTTATCGAATTCTTTATAATGTTTTTGTTTAATACATATAGATAAATAATTTTATTAAAACAAAAAGTTGAAATTAATTAAATAGAAATAAATAAATTGAATATTTATTTTTAAACATATTATAAAACTGTTTTTCCATTATAATTATTATTATTATAAAAGTATTTTTTTTATTTTTTATAATAAAAAATGTATTACATTTTATGTATAATTTGCGTGAAAATAATTTCGCTGGTATTTATTCTTCCAGGTTTATTTCAGTATTACACAAATATTGTATCAAATTTTCTTAAGTCACTGTGCATCATCAAATGATTTACATAAAGATTATAAATCAGGTATTATGTAAATTATATGGCATCATCTTCAGTATATTAAGTATCTACGTAGTAATCAGTCTTATAGCAATACTACGAAGACTAAATAAAATAAAATATGTATATTGTTCATGGCGTATCGTATATAGTAAATATCTAAAACACAGCAGGTCATTTCGTCAATCATTAATAATAATTGTATTATTACTGTATAATTACCATAATATATTCTATATTACATATTATAGATATAGCTATAAAGGTCAATTTATGTAATCATGGGAGAGTAATAATTAAACACTAGGCTGTTATGTTGTTTTAAATCAACAGATCATAATATTATCCAATTATATTGTTAACAAAATAAATGACAAGTAGTGCGTTATATTATTTTGTAAAATCCTAGAATCAGGGCGAAAATTGTTAGTATCTGTTGCGTTTTTATAGTTTTACAGTTTACTGTAAGCATATACTTATATTAACCTCAAACTATTATAGCCTATAAGAATATATATGAGCATGGATTGCTATAAACTTTTAGATTCTGAACGGAGTGATGGAATCTATTGGTTTTACAATGATGTGTGTTTTTTTATTTATTTATTTATTTATTTTTTTTTTTGTGTTTGAGGACACGATTTTTGGTAGTAAAAATGCTTTGATTTTCTTAAACAGCAACTTTTCTTAAAGGAAAGTGAATGTAGATGGTACTTTGGCTAGTCAAAAATCCAGCTTTTTCAATACTTTTTTAAAAAATCGAAAAAACGATAAAAAAATTACGAAAAAAACATGAAATTTTACGAAAAATCACGTTTTTACAAAATACATTTTTTTAAAATGCTCTAATTCAAAAACCAAAAACCGTAACAACTTTTCACCAAAATTTTATATTAGCATTATCTATACATACTTAAGTTTTCAAAGTATTTTGGCACATTTTGACTTATTTATAGACAATTTAAATTTTCGATTTTTGTAAGTTTTTTTTTTTTAAAATATCTATAAAATTTTTTTGGCCGTCCGAAAACTTTTGAAAATACATTAAAGGATTAATTATAAGTTATACTAATTATAACTAAAAAATATTGGAGATGGTTTCACTCAAATTTATTTTTTAAGCCCATAAAGTTCAAATTTGTATAAAATATGTTAAAATCGCGATAATTTTCAAGTTATTTTGTAATTGAAAATTCATAAATTTTTTTCTGTTTATACTTTAGGTTCAAAATTTTAACACTAGGTTGTCCATAAGCTAATCTTCAAAAATATATAAAAAAAATTTCTACCGGACTTAAAAAAAAAAAATTTTATGACTGTTTAAAATTTAAATTTTTACGAAATTGCATTATAATTCAATTTAAATATAAAATACTATATTATTATATACACATTTTAGACAAACATATTAACTCCGTTCAGAATCGTTATTCGTATACAATGA
>JAIPRK010001406.1:0-67930 GCA_025469195.1 Chaitophorus viminalis | reverse complement strand
ATTGAGAAATTGACGTTATGTCAGTGGATGAGTCGAGTGCAAGACTAAAACATTTGCTTTGCTGAAGTTCATCGGTAATGTTAAGTGCAATATTTGCTGCTAAGTCTTGTGACCGTCTCATGCAAGTAGAGTCAGACAGCTGAAGTTTAGAAACTTCATCTAATATTTGCTTACTATTAGGTAAGTGTGAAAACAAAGTTTTACAAACGGTGACAACACACTCTTTTACAATTTCTGCATCAGAAAACGGCTTCATCTTTTGTGCTAAAATTCCTGTTACTTGGTAGGATGCTTTTGTAGTAAGCTCATTCTTGTTCATTGCATTAAAAAGGGTACTACGTTCACAAGCAAAGGACTTTTTCAATGATTGCAATTTTTCCTCTCGGATCTTAGATTTTTTCGGAAATTTTTCTTCAAACTGCGAATGAATTGAAGTGTTGTGTCTGTTCAAATTATAACGTTTGTTTCCATGTACCGTTTCACGACATATCAAACATAGGGCAGTTCCTTCTTTCTTTCCTTTTGTAAAAAAGAAATCTCCCTCTCACTCACCTTGAAATGCACGGTTTTCATCCTCAAGTTTTCGTTTCCGCTCTTTTGAGTACACTCCCGCCATATTTAATTATAAAATTCAATCACTGAACTAAGTGTTATGTTCGTAAAATAATTTGTTCGATTGATAGTTAGCCGCACTAAAAGCACATTAATACTGGCTCAACTTATACATTTTTGCACTGAGCTAGATAAAACTCCCCACTGATGACTAACAGTAAAGATAAAACTAACGACCGAGAAAATCATCGAGGTCACATATTTCAATAAATTGTAGTTCGAGGCGTTCTGGAAATTACCGATAATAATCTCAGATAGACAATCATTTGATAATTTCCACCCGTACATAAACTTGTTGTATAAATATAAAATATATACTGGTATCTATTTATAAAATATTGAATATTTTTAGAAAAAAAAATATTTGTTTCAATAACTAAAATTTATGTAGGTATAACTATCCTTAACAGTCAATCTGAGAGCCGCAAAAATACGTTCCAAGGGCCACATGCGGCCCACGGGCCGCGTAGTGAGGATCGCTGATCTAAGTATTCTGTGTATTTAGAAAACAATTGAATTTGAGTAGTATTTTTTTTTTTTTTTATTTGTTGAGTAAAGATAAATCTTATTTACCTAGAAATATTTTTTTTTAACACTGAACGAAACAATACCTTGATATTGCTTTTCTTTTGCCGTTATTAAACTTTTGAGTAATACATGTGCATCAGAATATACATTATTTCTTATAAACACTTGGTACACTGGTACATTTATTGCGAACATTCAACGAGAACAACACAAAATCAAAACTATGATCGAAGTAAAAAGGACAATGAGAACTAAAATAAAATGTTAACAGGGTTAAGGCTGTAAAATAAACAGTTTATTGATTAATTGTATTGTAAAACGAAATGAAACATGTTCAAAAGTACCTATTCTATTCAGCACTCTAAAACTCGAATTTGGAATAAGATATAATACACCGATACAGCAAGACCAGTACGGAGATCTATAATGCTAAGGACAACTATAAAAATAATATAAAAGTACAAATCCTTAGACATGAATACAATATTTTACATCCATAACATTATATTATCATATTGAAATAATATGGCACAATTATTTATTGAATATATGAATGCATTATATTATTAAATATTGAAAATATTGTAACAGTATTATTGTGTGTTTTTTTTTTTTGTTAGGGAGATTTGGGCATCATGGTCATTATATCTTAAGAGACCACAACAGTAAAGGTGAAATGCATGCGATGTTCAATAGAATGCGCTGTTAGATATTTTCGTGCAGCGCAAGCACGCGATGCGCGTTGTTGACACGCCCATTACTTGTAACGGCCCGGTCCGGCAAAAGTTAATTTGGGATGGCGTTTTATTATTTCATGAACAACCACGCATTATATTCTTATCTACGATTCGGCTTATTGGTATATGCGTCGTTACTATACCACAAACTATATAAATAAAACACACTAAAATTATTATAAAACATATTATATATAAAACGATAGGAAACATACACTCGTTCATGACCACAGTTTATTTTATTATACCTTGAACAATAAACGTTCATCTCTATTCTCTAGTATATTGTGCATGAATATAATAAGTGTGTACAGTAAAATCTCTCTATAACGGACCCCCAATTAAACGGAATTCTCCTTATAATAGAAAATGTCAACAGTCCCGATGGGAATAATTTATGAAATTGACCTCTATAACGGAAAACTATACAACGGAAAAATGTTTGGTCCCAAACAATTCCGTAATAGAGAGGTTTTACTGTATATGTATGTATACCCATTATATAACCATGAATAATGGTCATTGATACAATATATTATACTTGTTTTTCATATAATAATAATATAGTATATTTTAGATCCTGAACGGATGGAATCTAATGATTTTACAATGATGTGCATTTTTATTTTTATTTTTGTGACTGTCATCACGTATTGGGGCAGTAAAAATGCTTCCATTTTCTTAGACAGCAACTTTTCTGAAAGGAAAGTGAATGTAGATGGTACTTGGACGTGTCAAAAATCCAAATTTTTCAGAACTTTTTAAAAGCGTCAAAAAAAAAACGATAAAAAAATTACGAAAAAACTGGAAATTTTACGCAAATTCACGTTTTTACAAAAAAAATTTTTTTAAAATGCTCTAACTCAAAAACGAAAAACCGCAACAACTTGAAATTTTCACCAAATCTTTATATTGATGTTCTCTATATATGGTTAAGTTTTCAAAGTATTTTGATATATTTTGACTTATTTATAGATAATTTAAATTTTCGATTTATGTAAAAATTTTTTTTTTTAAACATCCATAAAATTTAATTGGCTGGCCGAAAACTCTTGAAAATTTAATACAAGGTTTATAATAAGTTAAACTTATTGTAACTAAAAAATATCGCAGATGGTTTCACTCAAATTTTTTTTATAAGCCCATAAAGCTAAAATTTGTATAAAATGTGTCAAAATCACGATAATTTGCAAGTTATTTTGTAGATAAAAATTCATAAAATTTTTTCTGTTTATACTTAAGGTTCAAAATTTTAACACTAGGTTGTCCATAAGCAAATCTTCAAAAATATATAAAAAAATTTCTACCGGATTTAAAAGAAAAAATTTTATGACTGTTTGAAATTTAAATTTTTACGAAATTGCACTATAATTGATTTTAGATATAAAATACTATATTATTATATACACATTTTAGACAAACATATTAACTCCGTTCAGAATCGTTATTCGTATACAATGATATCTATCATTGCATTCAAATTTAACATATCCATTGTAATAATGACCTATCCTATAAACGAGGTGCACTCCACCCCCAACTGTACAGCACAGCGAAGCCCATCCGTTTTTTTATATTTATTTTAGAATTGTAAAATAATATATGTAAAATGTTGTATAATATAATATTTTTCTCTTCCATAAAACTAAAAACATTCACATTCCTAACAAGTATAGATATACCTATAACTCATTGTCTACTTGAGTTATCGAATAAATATAAAAACAAAATGTTTACAAATAATAAGTAATAAATATTTTACTATATTAATTGAATTATTATTAAATATTGTTATTAGTTATTATGTACTAGAGTAGATAAGTAATTAATACAAAATAAAATCGTATGAGTATATAATATACACATGTCTAACTACTCGTATTTGTAAATTTGACATAAGTATTTGAACACGTTTAGAAAAAGTTAAAAGAAAGAACCTAATATGGGCATCGTTTATAGAATAGTTCATTATAATGGATTTGTAAAATCTGAATACGATGCTAGGTATTATTTCTTACTATGAAAAACGATTCTGAAAGGAGATGATTTGTTAGTGTAGAATAGGTACAAAAATATACGAGTATATTATGTTATATTTAAATTGTAATATTATGTATTTATGTCAATATTTACTGTTCAAACACAAAAAAATTGTGCAAATGGATTTCAAATTATAAAACGACAGTTCATAGCAATTTCTGTGGAATCTTCCATTAAAATTCCAAATATTTTGTCCCAGCCAAACTTTTTTTATCAATAATTATAAATTTATTAAATAGTATGCAATTTCGTAAAAATTTAAATTTCAAACAGTCATAAAATTTTTAACTTTAAGTCCGGTAGAACTTTTTTTATAGATTTATTAAGAGTAGCGTATGTATAACCTAGTGTTAAATTTTTGAACCTTAGTTATAAACAGAAAAATTTTTATGAATTTTCAACTACAAAATAACTTGCAAATTTTTGCGATTTTAACATATTTTATAAAATTTTAACTTTATGGGCTTATAAAATAAATTTGAGAAAAACGATCTCCGATATTTTTAGTTACAATTAGTATAACTTATAATAAATCTTGTATTAAATTTTCAAGAGTTTTCGGATAGTCAAATAAATTTTATAGATATTTCAAAAAAAAAAACTCTCAAGAATCGAAAATTTAAATTGTCTATAAATAAGTCAAAATATGTCAAAATACTTTGAGAATAACCTCGTATAGAGATCGCCAGTAAAATGTTTAATGAAAATTTCGAGTTGTTGCGGTTTTTCGTTTTTGAGTTAGAGTATTTAAAAAAATGTATTTTGTAAAAACGTGATTTTACGTAAAATTTCCTGCTTTTTTTTTTTGTAATTTTTTTATCGTTTTTTTCGATTTTTTCAAAAAGTATTAAAAATGTTGGATTTTTGACATGCCCAAGTCCCATCTACATTCACTTTCCTATAAGACAGTTGCTGTTTAAGAAAATCCAAGCATTTTTACTGCCCCAAAACGTGATGACAGATAAAAAAAAAAATAAAGACACCCACATTATTGTAAAACCAATAGATTTCATCACTCAGTTTAGAATCTAAAACGCACATCATTGTCATCACTGTAAAACTAATAAATTCAATCAATCCGTTCAGAATCTTAATAAATTATAATCAGTTGTCAAACTACTTTGAATGTGATTTAGTTGCCAAACTGAATAATAAGGTATTAATTAATTTCTTCTGATAGATATAAGTTATATAATAATTATTATAATTTCATTCATTACATTAATTACATACATACAAGTATAACGTATATCAAATATAAATATAATAATATTATAAGTACACATTTTACAATATTTATAATATAACCTATTGGACCATTTGAGTTTAAGATTACTTTTATTTATCTACACATTCATTTGAACAAACATTATTATACCGTAAAATCTACTAAAAGCTGAAAAGGTTGAAATAATATTTTTATTTCCAACAAATACTTGATTTATATTTCAGTATAATAACAGAATATTAGGGTAAATAGGATACACGTAATTGACCGTCATCGATATTATTATTGATGGTGTAATCATAAACACTTGGCTATAGGAAAACTGGTTTTGTCTTTTGATGAGGCATCAGTGTTATGCGCGCGGGGTAGCGGTATAAAGATAAGCGTTATTTTCGAGCGCTGCCGCAGCAGAGCAGCACATGATGGGCATAATTTCGTAAATTTTTTGTACAAAGACATGTTCTCGTACTTCCAATAGTTCTCAGGCCTCGTTAGTCATAGAGACACGATTTTGGTATCAAATTAAACGTGAGAAGTTTTACTAGGTTTTGCTGGAACAGACTTTTGATAAATTGATTTCTTTATTTTATACAATTTTTTAAAAAAAAAATTTTTTCGTAAATTGCAAAGGTTATAAAATTGCTCTATAAAAAATTTCGAAAATCTGTTCCAGCAAAACCTAGTAGAACTTCTCTCGTTTAATTTGATAAAAAAATCGTGTTTCTACGACCAACAAGGCCTGAGAACTATTGGAAGTACGAAAGCATGTTATTTATACGGTCGATTTTTGGCCACTGCGATGGCCTTTTAACAATAACTTTTATGAAGACTCAATTACGTGTTTAGTTTGGGAGGGGGTGGTAGGGACATCTTCTCACTGGACGGCTGTGCTACCCGGATTCGAACCGGTAACCGTACTATTTACACAGCCGCCTTATACCACTAGGCTATAACAGTACTTCAAATTATTATGTTGTAACAAAACTTTTTAGTAAATTATGTAGAAACTCAACTTTATACTAGGATTTAAAAGTTTATTTTTTCATACTTACATACCTTTAAAGTAATATTTTAATACGTTTGTTTTTAAGACCAATATTATAATATTTACTTTATATTTTTAATTTTATCTCAACTTATTTTATATTTATTTTCATTTTTAATCCGAAAGTTTAAGATTGTAAAATGTATATTATCTATATAAAATTATTTTTATTATGATGGTTACGTATCAACGTATTATCTTTTTTCCAGATCTCTTGCACAAATGATATATAATCAGATTTTGAGTTTTTCGTGAATCCCAAGTATTTTATCATTTTTATCTGATTAATAGTATTAACATCTGAAACATTATAATAATTACCTTTTAGTAACAATATAAACGTTGAGAAATGTTGTTTTCATAAATGGTTATACATTCCATAAATATAATATTATGTTCCTATATTTACCTATATATAATATAATATTGTATATAAAAGAAAATAATTACTCGACCATAAATTATACAGCAGTAATTATAGTCTCCAATGATTATCAACACTGGTACAATCCTTAATTAATTAGATGATAATTGATCGAATTAAAATATCATTATTTTTATTTTAAGTGTAAAATCCACGGGTCGTACTATTACAATTTATAATACCTTTAATTCATAAATTTATTGTGTTTTCGTATTCTGTCTAACCGATATTCTTTTCCGTTACAACCAGGGCTCGATACGAAACGTAATTGGATTTACACAGTAATCCGTACAAAAACGTACCTATTGAAATTTGCAGGTTTATAAAATAACGAAAATCATGTTTCGTAAAATCAAACATTATTACTTCCCCTTCGCTTGATCAAGAATAACATCAATTCCAGTTCGAATACGTTCGATTGCGGATCGTTGTAATTTATTCGTAAACACGTCTGAGTTGATTTTCTACTATATAACGAGATACGAGAACGCAATAAGTGAATTTCATTGACATGGAACACGCATCATACGTATTTTCATTATAGTGACGAGAAGGGTGAAAATAACTACAGGTATGTAGTTAACTATGTTATTTTTTTAAAATCATTAGTTTTCATGAAACGTCCAGTAGGTACGTTATATTATTTGGAACGACATTCCGAATACTATAAAACCATACATACATTTTACGGCACACCCTTGATCGTAGTCACCCGACACCCAGAGAGATGTCATTATGAATGGAGGGGGTGGGGGTAGGGAAGAAGT
Source organism: Chaitophorus viminalis (assembly GCA_025469195.1). NCBI lineage: Eukaryota > Metazoa > Arthropoda > Insecta > Hemiptera > Aphididae > Chaitophorus > Chaitophorus viminalis. The sequence goes on along the minus strand of JAIPRK010001406.1, from coordinate 60,549 downwards.
GAGTTATGGAGTCACAACAACCGAAAAATTAACCTCAAAATAATTAAAATGTGTTCACAAGTTTTGCCGATAAAGAATGACTACGGTGAAATTGAATGCTATATTTTTACATTTATTTGATTGTAAGACCACCTTGATTTCTGTCCCAATACAGAACAAAACACATTCGCGCAACGAAGTTTTCAAAACATCTTCTCGAAAACATATACATGCGAATATTATACAATGGCCACCACCACTATGTATGCAGTTACTCTACATACGCTGTACGAATTGTCCCGCGCGTTTTCCTAATACTATTATAGTCCCTCCTCCAGTGACAGTTCCAGTAGAGTTCGGTTTTTTCCCGAGCCTATTTATTCGTATTTATACGTATTGAACGTGGACACATCGTATGTATCTATGTACACATATGTAGCACGATCGTTTATATTATACGGTTATAAATCTTTCCCGGTTTCCCCGACCCGGACGGACGGTCCCGCACGCAAAGCTCTCTAAGACCTTCATCTGGATCACCATTATACGCTGTGTATACATATTTCTACATGCATCGGAACCGGGGAAGAATTTTATACATACGCATACGCACTACAGGACCGAATCGGGAAGCCGATCACGTAGTCTACGACCCCGGGTCCGAATTCCGCCGAAATAATACGCGTTAAATATTAAGCGAGTGTGCGACGACGCGTCGACTGCAGTGAATAAAAATACCGATAATACGGACATTTTCAGCGGTTTTCGTTATTGCTTTTCGTTCGGCGAGCAAATGTAACAATCCCGCGGGTATGATACGCAGTGATAAAATTAATGCAGTTGAAACTTTATTGGCAGAGGTGTCATTTCAGATTTTTTATTCTTTCCCCGTGCACCTAAGCAGGCCATTTTGCAATTTCATCAGACTATATAAAAATCGATGTACATAATATTATTACCCTGCCTTCAATTTTTTTCATATTATACCACGGATCGCATATCATTGCGTCTAAATAAAATCAATAAAAATCAGTAAAAGTCAATTTAAAAGATAGTAAATAATTGATTACCCTACCTATACTCTGTTCAAAATAAGAAACGTAGTCGGCGGCCGACTAATGTGCATGGGCGTGGCTTGATAACACGTACCGACATAAACAAAGGCACAAAGTGGGGAAGAAAAATTACACGTTATCTGACCGTCGCCGACGAAAACTGGTCACCGCCGACTACGTTTCTTATTTTGAACAGAGTGTAGTGAAGACCAATTATTGCAGATGAATTAAAAACTTAAAGAAGAAATACATCAAAAAAAAAAAAAAAATTAAAAAAATTGTTTAAAATATATATGTATCAATATTATCGTTTATAAATTTAATAAATTTAGTACAAGCAAAGCCCTCGAAAGAAAAAAAAAACAATATTTGTTTGTTAAATTTAAATAAGCTGTCGATTTTTATGTTTATCGAATACATCCATGGGCTACAACTTTTCTAGATTAATATTGTTAACTTTATAATTTTGAACATTAAGTACCATAAGAAATGCAATTTAATTCGAATCATTTATAAATAATCAAGCATTTATCAGCAGACCAATATTGAAACTATTTCAAAAGTAATATGAGCAACCGTATTCCGTAACTATTCTGAACTAGGTACTCGTATAAACTATTTATCTTGCACTAACTATTATTATTAACTCTCTACAGTTCTACACTTAACAAAACAATTTTTTTTTTTTAAACCGTGGAATTTTCAAAACGTTTTTATATACAGTTAACAAATTAGTATTGTATTATCATACAATAAACGTATATTAAAGCTATATATTGTAATTTATAGAGAACACTTTTACTATTGAATAATAGGTAATAACAAATTTAACAATATTTATATGATACAACTAGGCATATACCTTATGCTATTTACCTATATTTGTAACAGAGTTATTAATATTATCATTATATACATTAATATTCAAGGTTATTATATATTTGCATACACTTTTCGTGTGGCTTAAACGAGTTTATCCTGCGTCACATGCGTCCGGTCATCTTGACCGGAAACGTTTTAATATTCTAATAACTATAGGTACCTAATCAATGTCAATACTTCTTTAACTTAAATTTTTTTTTGTTTTATATATATATATATTATTACACCTTTTATTATAATACATACAGTTATGATTTGAATATAAATAAACAAATAAAGCGAAATTCTTATAATGGCATGACTAAACATTTAAAATTAGATTATTATTTCGAATAAAAAAAAAACCTGTGAAACGCTGTTCTGTGGTTTTCAATAAGAAAGTTTTTCAGTTTTTTTTCACCCCCAATCCACCAATTTGGGTTGAGTCTACTTGAATTAATATAACTGTTCTAAAATTCGGTCTTCATTAAACAACACTAATTGTTAATAACGTGTATTGTTTTAGTGATCTGAGATGGCACAGTTTTGTGCACAACCTCGAGGAGTAGAGTACCGGAATTATACGCCAACAACGAGAGTTATTTGGTAAATTATCTACCAATGTAAAGGTTGTACATCTAAAGTACCATGAGTATTGAACTAGGTAAAAACCTAACCTTACGCCATGTCCGTGGATGTTATTAATAAATATAATATTTTAAATATTTAAAATATGTCGTCGAGTTACTTCCTCATTTTTTAAATCAAAAAGTTTTTTGTGAAAATCACTTTTCACGAAAATTTATAACTATAATAACAATGTATTTGGAAGTTCAAAAATGTCCACTATAAATATAATAAACCAACCGTGTAAATTCTACACTGTAGACAGTGTAGACGATAATATTATTTTCAGACATATAACAAAACGATACTAATGTATAGCACTGTATGTTAGGATTTTCTATCATAAAAAATTCAATCGAAACCAACACTGTTTTATTGTAGTTCCATTTTGAAAAAAAACAATTTTTAGATTCATCGCAAAATGCGCATAAATTCGTATTCTCTTGTATTGCCCCAAAAGTAATGTATTTCTATTTATATCTATGATATTTATGTTCAAATAGTTTTGTATAATAAAGATGTACTCTGTTGTCTTTATCGACAAATTTCCCGTTATGATTTTTTTTTTTCGCGTTATTCTTTCAAAGGACTTCAAACGAAGATTTGGATTATATTATTCTAAACTACATGAAATAATTAATTTACATCAAAATCAGAATATCCAGGATAATGTCATATTGTGTCATGCAGGATAATCCTGTATTTCAGCTTAACGCCATTGTGACTTATAGTTAAAGTAAAACAGTAAAAATTGTCTGTATTTTGTTTGATTTATTAGTATTTTTATCTATTACTTCAAGTTCTACAAAACACAAATTATCAACAATAAATTATTAGTTTTAGATGGTAATCGTAAAAAAAAAAAAAAAATTCAGTTTATAAATAAAACACACCTAATATGAATAACTTTTTATTCAATGTTAAAAATGTTCGTTCATAGATTATAATATTATAGTAGGTAGTTATTGTAAAATCTGGAATATACACTATTAATGAAAACACTAAACATCTCGTCGAAAATATTTTTCTTAATAATAAATTATATATTATTTTTGCAACAATGTGATAAAATTAATTCGTGAACATAATATTCGATTATATAAAAATTGAATTATGTAATTGCACACAGTAAATCAATCGATTGATAAACAATATAATTAGTGTCAAATTGATTGGTCCGTTAAAAGTTTCCTAAAAAATATATTTGACAAAAATCAAAGTGCAACGATTGAATCTAGACGACGTTTAGAGAATGTTGATGTTTGACATTGAAAGTATCAATAGTTCATCAAAAATTTGTACCCTGAGGACAAACAGTTCATCTGACATTTTATTTTGTTTGCTTGTTAAAGTTTACGAGAGAAGATTCATCAAAAAACGAAACAGAAAAATAACGAACAGGAAACTGATTATTTTCACTGCGACAAAGCGCCAGCATGTACTTATTTTAGCATTTTTGAATTCTTGGCTGATAAAAAATTACTCTCCTGATCCAGTCTGGGATGATTTTTTTCTTTTCCAGGCCTACAATTTGTATTTAAAAGACGCAGCTTTTTTAAGATAAAAAAGAAATTTTAGGGATTACACAGTTATGGAAAACAAAACTAATTTTGGAATAATTCTAAAAATTTAATAGAAGATTTCACAGAAGTTGTTGTTCTGTAATTTAAAAATTGTTGGGATACATAGGCTATAGGCACAGTTATTTTTCATGAGAGTTTTAAAAGCAAATATAAATATAGTAAGTATTACAATTTAAATATACAAACATAATATATTATATTTACCTATTCTAGACTAATAAATCGTCTCCGCCCAGAATCGTTTATCGTATACGATGATACCTATAATTGCATTCAAATTTAACAAATCCATTTTAATAACCTATCCTATGAACGAGGTCCACTCCGCCGCCTATTGTACAGCAGAGCGAGGCCCATCCAATTCTATTTTTATTTTACTTGGTATGAAGATACCTAACTAAAAATTAATTATTTAATTTTATTATAATTACTTTGATATTTCATTTTCACATAAAAGAATATTGTTATTCTGTAAGTAAATATTTTATTTTTAGGTAAGGTATAGGTATGGCACTTCATTTTCATTGTTTGTGGGTGGGAGGAATGAAATGTCATCGATCTTTGGCTCTTGCTCAGAAAACTGTTCAAGCAAACTAATAGGCTCCAGTGAGATGCACTCTTTTCACCCTTGGTAAGTTCAACACAGAGCAACAAATCATTTTAATCTACGTGTTTCATAAATAGAGTACGTTTTCAGCGAGAGGAGCAAAAAAGAAAGAAATTTATCGTGTTAAACTATATTGAAGTTATTTATCGTTATTATTATAGACATTTTTCGCTCATAGTTTTATCAACATAAGTTTAATATTATGGTAAGTACAGAATTTAAAATTCGGGTTTGTAAGTCGAGTAGTTATAACAATTTTTATATCTACCAGTTACCAGTGTCACAGTGGTATGTTAAATTCTCGACAAACCTACTTGTTAAATTTTTTTATGTTCAAAGTTACAAGACGTACATTATTTCGTTTTGTCACTGTATACTATTTTAGTTATTAATTTGTCTGCATTTATATGGTATTATATATAACTCGAGTAAACGTTGTAATATTATTAACTATGTATTATTAAAATATTTAAAATATTGTTATTTATGAAGTGTGTTTATGCTTTATTAATAATATTACACGTTGTTTGCAATATTGAATTTCGAATCGTGCGTTTTATGTGTATATAACTATTGAGAGTATAAGTGTCTATTATGTAAAAACCATATATTGGAAAATACATTGGTATCTAATAAAAGAATAAAATATAAACCATGTCTATATTGGCAAAATAGGGAGCCGACTGCCGGAATGGAGAAGAGAGAAATACTGCTTTCGTTTGACGTTCTCATGCTTCCAATAGGAATTAGCAGTAATTGTATTTAAAAAATAATAACTCTAGAATGTAAATCCTAGATACAAGTACGAAAGATCACTTGTAACTTCAATTTTTTTTTCTTAATGTTCATTCCAGTATTACTAGCTCCTATCAATTATTTTACTGTCCACGGGATAACATTATGGTATTACAGGTAAAAAGTCCCTGATATTTGGATGTAATAATATTTTCGAGTATTATATGGTTTGCACGACGACGGGATATGAACTATTAAAATGTGTTCGTTTCTGACACGAAATATGAATTATCCCTAGATATAATAGGCACCGTCTATATTATAATATATAGTATGTTATTGTATTGTGCTTTAGGTTGATGAAATATTGTGCTATTATTTCGAAAACCGAAGACGCACAACGACGACGATGCTGATACGATTCTGCGATGACTATCGTAGGTGGTAGGTAGATCGCAGTGCAATAGGTTAACGATGATGAAATGATAAAACATTCATATTACGCCGACGGTTACCCGCATTAACCTGCCGCCGCCGCTTGGGAGTGCAGATGACGTGTTATAGGTTCGGAAATTATTTACACTCGTGTATTAATGATAGATGTACTGAAAATATAATATCACTGTGTTCGGTAATTGCTCATGTGTGCCGACGGGTGGGCGTCGACACGCGGCTGTGATGAGGTTGTGAGCACACAGCCACTGCGTTCGTGTTCGCATCAATGATTCACGCGGAAATATTGCACTGTTGCGAACCATGTCTCGGCGGCGGCGTATTATTCGGTGAAACCCGGCGCGGCGTCCTTCTGTAGCTCCTTATCGGGCGATTCGCATATCCAAGAGGTATCCGACTGATGGGCCGTACAATTGAAATTTGAATCGCGGGCCGGAATTCCTTAGAGATGCGTGGACAAAAAACGTAACCCAGGATGGATAAGAATTATTTCCTGACCATTTTATTATAGTATATATATATTGTTTTTTCAATATAGTTGTAAAAAACAACACCCGAAGAAAAAAATATTGTTTATATATTATGATTTTTTTTTTTTTTTAATAGAAAATTATTAATTTTTAAGTTATTATAATATTTTTAAAACATAAGTTAGCTTAGCAGGACAGTTGGTAAGGTTAATGGGCTGTATCCGTCCTGCGGGCCGTAGATTAGAGGCCCTTGGCTTATCCCGATTAATCCGGCTTAGTCCGCGGCTAGTAAAGTGATAGCTGCTCGTAATTCGATATGCCAACAATTTGAATAGAATCGTCATCAGTGTGTTTCGATTGTACTTTATAAAACGTATCATATACTGCATAACCACACGTCATTGTATTGTCTGTAATAAAATACCAGACAGCACAAATAATTTATTTACCTCGGTAACCTTTACAGATGGTTAACAACTGAATGATTATTGCCCCGGTACACGAATCAGTGTTTTGACGATCGAGCTCACATTATCCATATTTTGTTCTTGGTCTTACATTATTATAATATAATTTCACATTCATATAAATATTTTCGGTGAAAATGTACGATTAAACCATCGTGTTTTCGATTATTTTTTAACTTTCACCCGTAACAACGGTCGGGTAACGATGGGACAGTCGAACAGCCTTAAATCCGTACCCTCCTCCCAACCGCATCTAGATGACCAACTCTCGTACGAAGCGCGAAATAAGGGTTCGCACGCTCTTATAATATTGTACACACATCATGCAACTGTTGCTGCGGTAAACGTTTTTGTCGCCTACGCCGCGGTTACCAGAGGTAAATTGAAATATTCATGAGATGCCTAAACACACATACGTTGCGCTCAGCGAACGTATTATAAAATAGGATCGGGCACAGCCACCGGCTCCCGAAACGATTCCGGTTTTGTGCAGGTTTTCCATCGCAGCCGGATACGTTTATTATAGTATCCGGTAATTGCATGATGAATATAGTTTTTAACTTTTCGGTAGTCACGTTATCGTCTACGGCGTTCATGACGTACGTTTAGACTCTACGCCCATGCGTGTACATAAGTATAGCCAAGCTTTTCTTCCCTTAGCCTGTGAAGCTTTCCTCCCTGCACCTACCACAAGAAGCTAATGACAAATTTTCCATCAACTTCTCGGGGCACGCCGGTCCATCATCGTGCGTTCTTGCCGAATCTAAATAATATAACATTATTTTTCTTGGACAGCTGGGATACGGCCAGAGTCCAAATCTCTTGCTGTCGCTAAAATTTTTCAAAGTAATCAAATTTGCTGTTCGTATACAATGAAACTTCTATTTACTACGAAGTATCACGAGGAACAAACAAATTCGTAATATACAGAAATTCATTAAATAGAATTACATTTTTTTTTTTCGTATTGTATATTGTATTAAAATTAAATATAAAATATCATATTATACATACATATGATTATTATTATCTTAGTGAATTTTTTAATTGCATTCTTTACGTATATTGCATTGAATTGTACCTATTACATATAATGTATTTTTTAATCTTAATTTAAAAGAAATAATCGATGAGTTAAGTTTGTTTATTATTTTTATAAATTATACTGTTTTTGTAAAATATTTTTATTTCATTGAATTTAAAAAAAATGTCATCGGAAACATTTACTTGTTGACTAAAACCATTACTTGCAACAGAAAAACGTTTAATATCATTTTTTGTGAGTTAACGTAATTCTTCTGCATGGTCTCTTTTGTTTCCATTTTCAACAGAATTCTCTTTTTTTTTGTTTAATCTTTTATTTTTTTCTTAATCTATTCAAAAATTCTATCGTCAGTAATTGTTTTATAAACAGCAACATCTATATTGATATTCAAATAATCTTGTAGAGTATAACTTATAAGTAAAGCCATGAAATTAACCGGCTTATCTACCAATGTCTTGTCTATACCAGAAACAATAAAATCATAGGTATTTTAGAACAATATTTAATATTCGATAGTGACAGAATTTACAAAAACAAGTTTGTTCTTGAATAGTTTATTCGTTACATTGAAACATGAGATTCAATTTACAGAGATAAATATAAATGTATGCATAATTAACAATGAAGGTTATGGTTCTCAAAAATAATTCGTTAAACAGATAATTTCGTTTTATGGAAGTTCGTTAAAAGTTAAAAGTTTCACTGTAGTTGTAAAGTTGTATTGAATAGTTGCGCTAATATAGTATTTTAAACACGAATTTCGAATTTTCTGATACTTCGGAATCGTATAATCTTTCAGAACAGTTATCTTAAGGGGTTGCTTAAAATTTCTAAGCCATCTACAGATATCTACTCGTTTTGTTAGGCTTATATTATACAAATGTTTGATATCAGGAAATTAGACATCATCATTATTTATTTATTTACTAGACTTCACCTAGTTGGGGCTGCGCCACATACTCGCCCCTTGCTCCACCGGGGGACTCGATTTGGGTGTTTGTCATCCCGCCTACGGCAAGAAGACGGGTCACAATTTGAAAATTGCAAAGTTGGTAATTCTGTATTTGAGTTTTAAAATCTAAACGTCAATCGATTCATATAGAATTGATGGGCGTTAAGCACATTTTGATTCAAAGCAAAACCATTATTTTGCGAATAGGTCAGTTAGGTAAGCAATCCGACTACGACTTCAGTCACTGTGGCCCACCACCAACGTTTTATTATATGTTTTTTTTTGCCTGTATGGGAGTATCGAAATATGAGTTGTAATGTATAGCAATCAGTCAGTTAGGTTGCAAATCGATAGCTGTTAACGCCATATACTTGATCGAAGTAATTAAGTAGGTATAGTGAATGAATTGCGTTATAAGAGGAAAGCGGTGTTGATTAAATCGGTAAGCCATGTAGGCAACCAGACTACATCGGATCGCAGACCAGTGACTGTGGCCCATGCATGCGTATGTTCGGTTATTTTATTGTGTTTCGAAATCGGCAAGTAGAAATATGAGTTGTAATGTCTAGCCGTCAATTATTTAGGGTACATATCGATAGAATTTAATACATTGTACTTAATCTAAGTAAGTAAGTAGGTAGAGTGAGTGAATTGTGGTTTTGATCAAATCAGCCAAACAGGTAGACAACCCGACTGCATCAGATCGCGGACCACTTAATGTAGTTCATGTGTTTTTTAGTTTGGATCGAAATCAGTAAGAAGAAATATGAGTTGTAATGTCTAGCCGTCAGTCGTTTAAGGGTGCAAATATATAACATTCAACGCAATTCACCTATAGGCAGTGCATTTCTTGTGCATGATTAGTTGAAACTTAAATGTTATAGCAAAATTCGTCTAACTGATAAAATAAAAAAGTACCGGATTGACCTCACTCTGCTGTACAATAGGGGGTGGAGTGCACCTCACTCATAGGATAGGTCATTACAATTTACAATTGATTTGTTAAATTTGAATGCAACGATAGGTATCATTGTATACAAATAACGATTCTGAACGGAGATGATATGTTAGTCTAGAATAGGTATATTATATCATATGTTCTATTTAAATTTAAATATTATGTCAATGGATTTGAATGATTTTGAAATGACAGTAAAAATAACTTCTGTTGAATCTTCTATTAAATTTTCAAGTATTTTGTACCAGTCAATTTTTTTTATCAACAATTATTGTAATAAAAATGTAAAAAAATCGAATATTTCAAATGCCTATAAATTGCTTAAAACCAGAATAATATTTGAAAAAAATATGACTTAAAGAAAATACCAATCTGGTAAAAACAGGTAAAAGTTTCGAGTTTCTGTGACTTTTATTTCTTATACTTTATGAACAATAACAAATATTTAAATCGTATGTGGATAAATTGTTTTTTATGCAATTTTGTACAAATTTAAATTTCAAACGTAAATAAAAAATTTTCCTTCAAGTCCAATAGACATTTTTTATAGTTATTAGAAGAATAACTCATGGATAACCTTGTGCTAAGATTTTGAACATTCAGTATAAATACAAATAATTTTATGAATTTTTAACTACTAAATAATATGCAAATTATGGCGATTTTAACATATTTTATTCAAATTTGAATTTTATGGGCTGATAAGAAAAATTTGAATGAGACAATCTCCGATATTTTTTAGTTACAATTAGATTAATTTAATATATACCTTGTATTAAATATTCAAGAGTTTTCGGCAACCAATTAAATTTTATAGATGTTTAAAAAAAAAAAAATTTACAAAAGTCAAAAATTTAATTTTTCTATAAATAAGTCAAAAAAAGTCAAAACATGAAAACTTAACCATGTATAGAAAATGCCAATATAAAGATTTGGTGAAAATTTCAAGTTGTTGCGGTTTTTGGTTAAAGCATTTTAAAAAAATGTATGTTGTAAAAATGTTATTTTGCATACAATTTCATGTTTTTTCATAATTTTTTTATCTTTTTTTTCAATTTTTTAAAAAACTATTGGAAACATTTGATTTTTGACCTACCCTACATTCACTTTCCTTTCATAAAAGTTGCTGTTTAAGAAAATCGAAACATTTTTACTACCAAAAATGGTGTGCTTAAACACACACAAAAAAAAAAAAAAAAAATAATAACAATAAAAAAAAAAAAAAATAAAAAAAAAAACATCATTATAAAACTAATAGATTCCATCACCCCGTTCAAAATATAAAAGTATTAATTAATATATTACACAACTGTATAGGTAGTGAGCAAATTTTGAAACTTTCATCTATTAACTATTTAGTCTATGAGTTACGTATGTATGACCAATAATATTAATCCACAGGTAAACCTTGCCGTGGGATAACATAATAACTTATAATAACCAACAACATTAGCTTATGAATAAGAAGAACAAAACAACTCCTAACAAAAATCAATCATTTTAAATACATAAAATATATTCTCATTGCAATACCGCTTATATTCATAAATTAAATTGATTCAAAATACTCAAAATTGTTTTTAATAATTGACTCTATTTATAATAAATAACTATTATAATAACAAATTATTAACAGTTAAAAAAATTATTAATTATTTGAAAAGTGAAATTCTGTATCAATTGCATTGAGGTACATGCACCAAGAATGTAATAAATCTAATAAATCTAATATAATTCTATGAAATATAATAGGTTCAATGACTATCCATAAATAAATTGTTTAGATAATAATAATATAGTACATGTTTACAATTTACTGATAGTACATCTAAAATATAATGTAAATATAAGATATTGAATAAGTAAAAAAGTAATAAAATGATGGATATCAATTTAAATAATAGATGCCAATTAGAAATTTAAAAAAATTACTTCCACAAACTAATTTAATACTAATATGTTATATAATAAAATAAAATTACTGCAGTCAATGATATTAATTGTACATCTGATAAATATAACATTTAAAGAAAATGTATTGGAAGGAATCATTAGGTCAGGCTAGTTAAAACGCAATAGCTTTATGACTTATGAGATCTTTAATAATCCATAAAAATAAGTAGGTATTTAATAATTAATGTCACTATTTCAAACTTTTAAGCAGTTATTATAAAAGTGTAAATTCCCATTAACTCAATTTTTCAAATAGAATATAGTACATGCCTACAACAGTAACAATAATAAGTTATTATTAAAATAATATTATAAATACTTTAGTCATAGATACTAATTAGTATTTACATATCCAGTAAATAAAATATATTGGAACAATTAGTATTAAAATGGATTTCATTTGATCTTGTTTTAGTCTAATGGCCTATATTTTTCCCTTATTGCAGTATCATTAATGTGTAAAAAGTTGAATCTTTTCTAAATACGCTGTAAACCATTGTTTGTATAATAATAATAATAATAATATTTATTCAAATAAATAAATAAATAATTAACACCCCAAAGGGTAAGAGTACAGTATGTGAACTAAATATCGCTAAATTAAGAATAATTAAATACAATTAAATTAAATTAAATATCTAGATTTAAATTATAAACACAAGTTTTTAACTTATTACAGGAGTCGAAAAAAAAATCAAAATTATGAATTAAATTACATGATGTTGGTAGGCGGCACATATTATATACATTATATACATAAAAAAATGTTATAAAAGTTTATTATGTGTTTTGGAAATAAGTATAATCATATAAATGTAAAAGATGGTATAATACATCAATAGTGTAGTGGAAAACACTGAGGTTGTGTAATGCAGGTGGTGAATAAATGAATGAATGCATCCATTTGAGTAATTGAGATCTATTAATTATAATTGAATAGCATCAGTTTGAAAAATGAATTCAATACATCTAATTACAATACTAAACAAATTTAATTGCCTGAAATGTCCAATAATAAGATAAATACATTATAAAATTATTAAAATATTAATATAACATTTTAATATAGTATTAAGTATTGAATTGGAAATGAGAATGTAGCCAAATTCTTGCAAATGAATGGTAGATTGATGTATATAACACAATAACATAAGTTTTGCATAAAGTTTATATAATATATTAAATAAATAGTGGTGAAATAAATGATTAATGGTTTGAAAAGTGAAATTCTGTATCAATTACAATTATGAATGAAGTACTATAAAAAAATTAAACAAAGTATATAAATCTGATAATTGATTAATTAGAACTTCTATAAAATTTAATATTTAACTTGAGTATTTGACAGTGCATAATCTATCTATCTAATATATACTATTTGCATAATATATGTATATAATTTAATGATAGTAAATATCAAATATTGTATAAATGAACTGATAGCGTAAGTAATAAAATTATGATTTAAAATAATGTAACATGTATCAATTATAATGATTGATGTCAGTTAAAAATTTTAAACAACCCAATTTTATAAAATCAAATAAAATGTATTAAATGCTGCAGTCAATGATATTAATCGTACATCTAATAGGTACAACATTTAAATAAAATTTATTGGAACGAATCGTTAATTCAGGCCGGTTGAAAGTAAAATTATTAATTATTCAATTGATATAACAGACCATGTTTAGCATGGACATTCAATGCAATACCATCTACACTCATAAATACCTGAGCATTTATGAAACAGTTAATATTGAAAATATACTATTTTAAATGTACCTATGTACTCTGTACACATAAAATGCAATAGGTATAGCATATACTCCTGTAAATACCTGTACTAAATATCATGGAACAATTCGTATCATATAATTGTATGTTTGATTATTCTGATTTTGACTGCATAAATGCTATATACTTTTCAACCATGTATCAATACGCCCATAAATTATTATAATATTAAAACTTATAAACACTGTAAACTGTTATGATGTACTCACAAACTAAACCAATATTACCGTTTACTTTAATCAGAATACTGTTGAGCAATACATTCATAAATACCTGCTTTTATTTAAAAAAAAAAAATTAGTAAACATAATAAAACACTGATAGTACTATACTTTTAGAACACTATTAAATACTAAATATACATTCTATCAAACGCTGCAGTATATTTCAGTAAATGAATGATTGTAAATTTATTAACTTCATTGTAGTATAATAACTCAAGACCGACAACCGTGTGCTAGGGACACGGATAAAGGAACAGTAGGTAGTGGAAACAAAACAAAAATGATAATATATTAAATACACAATTAGTTAACATGTTGATTCATAAATAATTTTACTTGCTTGTACAAAATGTTCAAGTTCATCTGAGTTATTGAATAGTTTAAGTATAAATGTCTTTAATGTTTATGTGTGTATAAGTAGGCCGCCCCCATGACAATCAGTAAATGGGATTCAAATATAAATTTAAAACTATTATAGGTAAAAAGTATTATATTCCAACTGTAGAAAGCAGACTTTGAGACTCAATATTAACTTAATGCAGCTAATAAAATATCATCAATTTGTCTGCGTTTGAGTCATGTGTATGTATAAATAATAATATAAATGCACAGGTATTGTAAATTTACTAAACTCGTCATAGGATAACATACCAATGTACGACAGACAACTGTAGCATAGGAAAAAAGCATAGGTACTAAAGCTACTAAAAAAAATACCAAAAGTATTCATACAAATGCAATATATTAAATGAACAAAACAATAGAAATGTAGTAAATACGACGATGAATGCAATTTTATTACAAAAATAGTAGAAAAACTATGTACTGATGGTTCATTCACTGTGTATAACTATAACATGTAAAAAAAAGTTCAAAAAATATCGGAGTTTGGGGGCCGGGAACCAACGGCGTTAAACAGACGAATGGCACACTGGTATAAGACGGCGGTGTACTGTGTTCGATAAGTAAAAACCGATGTATGTGTCCGAACAAAACGATAAAATAATGATACTCTCATTCAACGACAATAAGATTTTTAAATAAACGATAACGCGACAGGGAATATCGGGGGCAGCAGCAGTAATATTTTTCACACACACATATATATAATTTCTTTAACGACAGGATTTTGAATCGGTTGAGCGTATAGAAAAATTTCATGGAAGAGAAAAATGAGCGTTTAGTAGTACCGCACACACGATTTATACAAATTGTGTTGTACAAAAAAAAAAAAAAAAAATGGCGATTTTGGAAACGGCGAACAGAAAAATTCGAAATGAGGTTTTAATAGTTGTAAATAAATGTGTTTATAAATAATAGGTAGTGAAAGTAAAGCTGGATTGAGCGTAAGTTTAACGAAAAGGAAAATAAAAATGTCATGGAAGATAAAAATTGGCGTTTTTCGGTACCGGTGGCGCAACCTGTGGCGGATGTTGTAACTGCTTAGCGTTTTATTATATAAAAGGATTTATTAATTTTTTTATATCTATTTTGGGACATTTCGATAAGCACTTAATAATTATGATGTCTAATTCCCTATTCAAATCATGTGTTATATTAATGTTACCATACAGATTTATAACTTGATATACCTTATATAAAAAATTAAAGACCTGTAAGGTTATCAAATAAATTCTGAAAACCATCATACGAATTCTAACAAATTACAATTTAAAAGATTTTACTACAATTCATTTTTTATTAAACGATATATTATATTATTATTAGTGATATATAAATGCATAATGCATATAATAAGGTATAAATGTAAATATTATATTTTATTTCATTGATTTCGTTCCGTCGTCATCATTCAAATGACCATCCATGGTGATGACCATCCATGGTAATTACCATCCATGGTGGTGACCATCGACACCTCCTGATCGTTACCCTCCAAGCAATGGACAGTGGCCGGATCACTCAGAGTTATCGCCGCGGGCATGTTTCTGTTGTCGCTTTTCACGTGATCGCCAGTGGCCGCATCACTTACGGCGATTGCCGCGGTGGCCGAGTCCAACTCGGCAATAGCATGTAACACATCTTTCAAATTCACGAATGCTTCGCCAATATCTTTAGTAGCTTTGTCTGCAGCCCGCGTATGTGACACTTCAGTGATGGTGGCCACCTGTGCGTTCGCCGAAGAACACGGTCCGGCCACGTCCATCGGTCCTTCCTGGTTCGTGGCCGCGCAGTCCACCGATGTCCGTGGGCCGTCCGCGTCCGCCGCTGTGCTGATTGTCGCCCAACAGTCTGTGAACGATTTTTGTACGTTCGAATCTAGATTTGCCAAAGTCATGCCACTATCGTGCACGAACACTTTGCATTCTGTTCGGACGAGAAAACGAAAACGATTTGATTATAATAATGTTCTCTATACCGAAGCAAATAGCAGTGTAATGGATAAAGTTGCGTTTCACCGAACGACTTACCGGCATACAGCAAATGATCATACTAAATGAAACCTATACAAGTGTTGCTTACCTAGGCATCGTAATGTCGACGCGAATATTTTTCGCCTGTGACACATGTAGCACTTGCTAAACCAACTTTTTTTAGTGCGCAAAATCATGATGCTCGGTCCAAATGATTCTCCGAAAACGTGTTTGCTGCAAGTTTTTTGGTCCTTCATCGTGAACAACGGTGACAAATTACTTTTGTTGTATAAATATTATGTATCGAGAAAAATTTATCGAAACTTTCCGTACGTCGTATAGGGACGATAAAAGCAAGAAAAAGTATGTTATATTACAATAGTAGAAATGCAATGTCGGTCTAATTAATATGTTATATTCACAACACTGAATGCGATAATTATTTGAAAACGAGATGATATCAAATGATGGAAGTGCATAAATACGTTCACAGGGTTAGGTATTTCAATGTTTAAAAATGTACATATTATTTTTGTATCTCATAACAACCGGCGTTTTTAAACCTAGCAGATATATTATTAATATGATAATTATATTATTATAATACTCTCTAACGGTATGTACAATGATTGTAAATGATTTATTCCAGGAAAATAAAATAAAATTATAAGATGAATAAGTGAAGAACGTACGGGGTACTAAATAATATAACGATAGTTGATTTATGATTGACTTATTTATTAAAATAATCCGTGCGTTTTAAAGTTCGGTCGTAAAGTGAGAAAAAATGAACATTATTGATAGTGTACATTTCGCTAAAAGTACTAGAACATATTTTTACCCGCGTCCTATTTTTCTAGACTCTAAAAGCGAGTAAAATTAAATAGTATCCTTATCTGAGTCTATAAGCTGTTTTATCATTAACACTATCACTCTCCTGCTACACACATAAAAAAAATAGTAAGTTGACGTTTGCAGTTGAGTAGAAGTTAGGAACTTATAAAAGTGTAACTATATATCTATATTTAATATATGTATTATTATGTATTAATTATATATATACAATACATATACACGCATTATATACCTGTATAGTGAAAAAAATTAAATATTACTGCTTATCGCTATTATATTTAATCTGTTGATATTATATAATTGTACATTATGTAAAAATTGGATAATATGTAATACTAACGTACTAGAATGTATTTTTATTATTTCTCATACATCTTTTTTTTTTTTTTTGTATAGCTTTTAGTATATTACTATGATAGCTCAACAATTACATGATATAACGATTATTATAAAGTGCATAAAATTAAATAAATAATAGTGAATTTAAAATAAACATAAATATTTATCGATGAATATGACATTATTAGTTAATTAGGCTAATGAGATGGAGAAGAAATGAACTTTGGAATGGATTGGTTGTGTAGTACGGCAGTGAGGAGGGAAATAAGGGGATTAATTAGTGCGGAAAGTTCTGAAATAAATTTGGAAAAAATGTGGTCGTTAGTAGTATTATTGGGATCAGTGACGGAAGCGTAGGAGGCTTTGGGAGGGTGAGGGAATGGATTGATAATATTAGGCGTAAGTACAGTCTTTGGAACTCGTCGAGTAGAATGAGTAAATTTGCAATATTTGTGTAGTGCTTTATATTTTAGACATTCTTTGTAGTTTGCGGTGTGATCACCCGAGCAAAGGGCACATGTGGCTGGGCTGCTTCTATCTTTGATGCAAATGTCTGATGAGTGACCTCCCCCACATTTTTAGTGAAATTTACGATACGGCTAGCAGAGTGACCTAGTTCATCAAGAGCATCAGATATGTCTGAAATGAGGGTCAAGTGGTGCAGATTTCTAATGACAATTTTGTAAAGCCTATATATTGGTGGCATAAAAGTATGGAAACGCGAATTAGTTTCCATTAGATGACTAGAGATTATATTGAAGTTTACACGACCTTGAGGGTTGATAATCAAATAAGAAGGTGTTGACTTACATGTGAATCCGTTTTGACCAGTAAGCTTGATTAACGTGTTTTTGAAGGTGGAGAAGTTTTTGATGTCTAGGACATACAATAACGGAGCCCTACCTTTGACAGGTTGAGAGGGGATAATGGATTCTTCGAATGTGACGGAAATATCATCTTTGACGTCGAGTTCAACAGCATTATCCTCTTTGGATGGCAGAACAGTGAAACGATTTGGTGAAACAAAATATTAGGATTTCTTATCATTTGGATGCGGTGACAATGATGAAGATGACAGAATCCTTTTTGTGGATTTAGATATGGTCGGAGACTCTAGGTCCGAATTCTGACCGTTTTTGTTTTTCATATTACTGTTTTGATTAAAGGAACAAAGTAATAATGATCATGAGGAAAATGATTTAATGAGCATATTCAGAGATAACGACGAGCGATAAACACCAGCACGATGTGCGTGTGCTCGAGTTGAACGTTACAACCGGACTGCTTATACATCTTTATTATGTCTTATTTAACTATAGATAATATGAATTATGTATATGTATTGTAATTGTGAATTTGATTAGATTAATTATGCTGCAGTTCTAAAAAAAAAGAACCAGATGGGCCTCGCTCTGCTGTACAGTTGGGGGTGTAGTGCACCTCGTTTATAGGGTAGTTCATTATTACAATTGATTTGTTAAATTTGAATGCAATGATAGGTATCAATAGTTTTCGGACAGCCAAATAAATTTTATAGATATTTAAAAAAAAAAACTTAGAAAAATCGAAAATTTAAATGGTCTATAAATAAGTCAAAATATGTCAAAAATCTAAGTATGTATAGAGAACGCCAATATAAAGATTTGGTAAAAATTTCAAGTTGTTACGGTTTTTCGTTTTTGAGTTGGAGCAAATTTCAAAAACCGATATCATTTGTCAGTCTAGAATTTTATATATATATATATATAATATTTTACATGTAATTTTATGTCAGTATTCGCTGTTCAAACGCTTATAAAAAAAATTGTGCTTATGGATTTTAATAATTTTTGAATGAAAATGATAAATACTTCTGTGGAATCTTCTATTAAATTTTCAAGTATTTTATATTTATCACCGATTATAAAAAAAATGTAAAAAATTCGAATATTTTAAATGCCTATAAGTGGCTTAAAAATCAATATAATATTTTGAAAAAAATATGACATAAAGAAAATATTTGTCTTAACAATTGTCAAAAATTTCAAGTTTTTGTAACTTATACTTTTTGAATTATAACAAATATTTAAAATTGTTTGACGATAAATCCCTATTTTATGCAATTTCGAAAAATTTAAATTGGAACACTATTAGTGTATTACTGCTCAAAAACGTGATGATAGACACAAAAATAAAAATAATAAATAAAATTATAAAATAATAAAATAAAAGACACTCATTGTTACATTATTTGAAGTGTATTTCGTCATCAGCAACAATACCATTCAAGCAGTATTTTTTCGATGCTTTAGCTGTTTAGGCAGAACCTTTATTGTTTAAGTGAGCAAAATACCGAGCGAGGGTTTCATTAGTTTTGTAGTTGAACGGACGATAATTGTAAACTTTTTACGTTGTTTTCATATATTTTCAATATATTTGTTTTTAATATAGGTACACGTCACCCGATGAAAGAAACAATCACCTTCAAAAAATGCTCAAAGTTCATTTTATTAATAATTGTCTAATAATCCTGATGATAGATTAATAGAACAGAATAATTTATTATGATATCGTATTATCATTTTCTAACTCTATATAAATGTATGTGAAAAGAAAGATATCTAGTATAAACAGTTTTTTTTTTTTTTTATTATTGTTATTTTTATTGAACTCTATCTATATTATATAGTATATTATATACTAGTGATCATTATACGATATTATTAAAAAAAACATAAATGATTTAGGTCAGGTAACGATTATTTAATGGTTTTAAAAACATTTTTCAAAATAATTTAATATTAATCGTTATTATTTGAATATGGTTACACCGTTGGTAATTTATCTGAAGTAATTTTATTATTTTGAAGTACTGTCATAGCCTAGCGGCATATGGCGGCTGTGCGTAATCGTACGGTCACCGGTTCGAATCTGGGCGGTACCGCCGTCTGGGAAGAAGATGCCGCTACCACCCCTTCACAAAATAATACACATAATTGAGACTTGATAAAGTAATCGATGAGATGTAATGGCCACCATGCCAAAATCTATCTAACAAAAAAAAAAAATATTATTTTCCCACCCAATTTTCATTAATTTGTTGATTATAATTACCATTTATTATTATTAATGACATTTTTTACATCATAATGATATTATAAAACAAGTTTAAGATATATTTTTAAACCAAATATAATTGTGCTTTAAGTTTTAATATCGATCGCAATGTTTTGTTATTTTTTTTTTTTTAAGCTTCGTCAATGTACCTGATACATTTTTTCTCTATAGAGCAAATTTTATGAATTGCGTTTTCACCTCAAAGTACAAGCACATTATCACAAATAATTATTTTAATTAAACTTATATTGCGTACATTTAGGTAATTATAGAAGTTACCAATAAAATTGACTTTATAACACTTATACTAACTACGTTAAAACTTGAAAAATAAATATTTATTTTTGTTTAGCAGAAAATTAATCTTAGACTATGATGATGGCAAAGGTGGTATAGGGGGTCGTCTTTTCTCTTCCCGATCAGTTTTTCGGAAATGAATAGTCAACATTTTCTGATTAGCAAAAAGCCGTCAGAAATGATATGAGATTAAATTGAGATTTTCAGTGGAGTATTATATGCAATAATCATTATAATTATTAAAATATAGTGATATTGCAGTTACATAATATTCAAAAAATTACTTACGGTCTAACATGTTTCTTGAAAATATCTGCAATAGATCAATTCGTGTGAGTTAAATGAAAAATATCATTTTTTTTTTTTATTTTCACAAAATTATAATTTACGACTTTCATGTTTCATAAACGCAATAAAATAAATTTAGAAATGATTGATACAAACAATGGCATACATCGACTTGCCATACATCGAGATTAGCTATGGAATTTTTGAGGCAGAACTTCCCGAGGTGCCTCATTTCGTTGTGTGGAGATGTCTCCTCGGTCATCTTGTGACTATTTTTTATGGAGCTACCTAAAAGCACGTGTATAAATAAACAAACCATGTACACTTGAAGCCCTAAGTGAAATAATAACACAAGAAATTCGAGCGGTACCACGTGCAATGCTTCAGAGGAGTATGAAAAACTTCTCACAATGTCTACAGGAATGTATGGACAAAAATGGACAGCATTTAACAGATGTTATTTTTCGATTTTGATCAATGTTTTAATTTTTTCCTCTTTAATTTTTATAATGGCAATATCTAAGGTACACATTCAAAAAATAAATTTTGAGTTTCGTTTAAAAATGAGTGTGAAACTGTTTTTTCAAATCACCCATACCTCCCTGATCAACCCTGTATTATACAAATATTATACTAATCATTAATCACTATGAATACCAGTATATTATTATAATACAACATTTTCTATGTGTTTCTATAACATAATGTTTATTTTTTTTTGTAATGACATAAAAATTAATTTTTTCAAAAATACAAAATAGCAACAAAAAGTAAAAAAATATCGTTATAATATTACCGTGGGTCTTCAAAATTTAAAACAACTTCAAAATGGGTCGTATCAAATAAAGTTGTTGGACTTCTATACTATATACGCTATACGTGGTACCGTCGGTATACAGAAAATGGATTTTCCAACGTTGTAATTGTTCTCGAAAGAACATAGTGCACAATATATACATCAATAACCCAATCGTCAGCTGTATTGTTATAAAATGACACGGCACTCTGTGCGATATTCTCGACAAAGCAATACGCGAGTGGGCAGCGTCCTACCACGGTTTTCCGCGTCCGTCGGTTACCAATCCCATCCCATTTTCAAATAATTCGTTACGCAAGCGAATAGCATTATAATATTATCATCACCCACTCAATAGTTGGTCCGAATGTTTAGAGAGTATATTATAATATTATACAAATACGATTCTCGCATAAGACGTAACAATATAATAACGAGCGGTGTTGGATGGTTTGCGGCAAACGTAACGCGTATTGTAATAGAATTAAAATAATGATTAGCATTTTATTGAAAAAATAATAAAAACACTAAAACAATATATATATATATATATTATAAGCTATACAATATGAGTAGTACTTGTATTGCAAATACGCCGCTGCCGCGTAAACATTAATTAATAATGTAGCGCAATGCCGCAAAAATGTCCGACACGTATCTATACTTGAATGGACGAAAAAAAGTTATAGGTTAGGTTATATGTGGCGTATTCTCGGCACAGAGGAAACGATATGTCGTCAAATTATTTTTAACTGGAAAACAATAACAAAACGAATACACACGTCGACGGGTATACGCACATTGTACGTACGTGTGTGTGTGATCGCATAGGCGAACATGGGAGGAATTGGGCTCCCTAAATATTTAAATAGCCCCCTAAAATCAAAACTTTATTTGAAATATTATTCATTGGTTGTTTTTATAGTTATCATTTTACATTGGATTATTATAGCCCCCCTAAAAATTCAACGAATGTTTGTCAATGGTGCAATTAATACATAAAACTGGTGTATACAATATTTGGCATCCATAGAATAAATAAAAAAAATTATAAATATAAAATTAAAAGTGCTGCGTACGCAAAGAATATTTCGAAAATCAGTGGCACTGCGGCAGTCACGCATCAGAGTAACATATTATTATACCACACGTTTCTCGTTGTTTGATAGGTATTATTGTGTCAATAATCTTGCGGCTGAAGATGATAGATCGTGCTAAAAAGTGTATAAGACTTTCGAAATTCATGTAAAATTGATCACCGTACATATTATTATTGTTTGTAGCGTTCGTACCTATATCATGTATATTGTGTATATTATAAGATGCACCATGATACTTAATTTCCTTGTATTTTACATGCATGTATTGGAACATCGTAGGAACATGTCAAACCGCAGACGTACTATACGGATTGTCTGCGAGACATGTTTGATCGGGACTAATAATAATCAGTAATGGCTACTCGAAAGATTGCAGCGAGATAATATTACAACGCGACGGAACACCGAATTCACGCGTTATTTACGTACACCTAAGATTCATCCGATCCCGTAGAGAGTAATCGCGTGATTCTAAAATAAAGCCTTAAATGTTCATCAATCAATATCAACAGCTAAGTGTGTACAATATAGCCATCACGAAAATACGGTTATATTATATTCATACGAATAATGTGAAAAATATAGAACTGGGTTACTGAAATATAGTACGTGGATTACCCACCACATTGTATGTAAATTATACGGACGATGGAGAAAAAAACGTAAAAGATCAACTTATGTTGTTCTTAAAACTGTGCGTATTTTAATATAATATATTATACCAAATCCGTTGTCGAGAACAATTGTAAATTTGCCGTCAAACCCGAGTCGGGTGAAATATTCAATTATTATCAATTTTGATTGATGACTAACGCAAGAGAATTTAAAATGTTGTTATCGCCAAAATTCTTTGTAATATTTTACTGCGACCTTTTTTAGGTATATAAAGCTTTTAAGAACCAACAAGTTAATGTGATTTACTACATACGTAAGTCTGAAAAAAAATAGATTAAATTTGGTTGATTGTTGTGAATTGATTAAGAAACTTTGTAGTCTAGGATTCTAGATGTATTATTATAAATTATGTGATCCATCTCAGGATTTACTCTCTTCGTAATTGCTAGGCCAGGCTTAAAACGTGGAAGCTTCTTGCCTTCTCTCCAATCTCGTCTTCCTCTCACGTCTACGCACACACGTACATGCTGCATATGTACGTACACTGGTGCTTTTTTCTATATCATTATTTCCTATGGCTATATTCTCTCTTTTTCAATTCCTCTATAATTAAAAAGGATTTTTTAAAAGGATTTCAAAGGTGATGTATTATTTGGTACGTTTAACTACAGTAGATAATTAAAGTGACATTTATTTAATGTAGTTAATTGGCGGCTACTTCATTTTGGATATTTTCTTATTAGAAAATGGTTTGAAAACTTGATTTCATACTTACCATTTAAATGCATTGAAAGATGACCAGATACGTGGCAAGGAAGATTTAACTGCATATTGAAAATTATGGTTATAGTATTAATTCAAAATATTAAAATATATAAATTATATAAAACGGTAATACTTACGAGAAATGATACTTATATTGACATAATATAACATACCTAGTAAATATGATAGATCACAAATAAATAAATTGAATAAAAATAACAAAGTATTTGTCTCAAAATAATTATATTTTTATGTTTTAAAAGATGTAAACAGGTCCTGATTAATGTGTGCCACTAAGCTTACATCAATATGCAACCTTAAACGTTATTATAAAAAAAAATCACGTTACCAGTAAAATATCTAAGCTTCTACAGATGTTGAAGACTTGTAAGAAAATGAAACAAAGAAAACATTTTTAAAATATTCTCTTACGATTTACCGGGATATTATTATTTTTTGTTGGGTGGGTTTTCCATGCAACTAAGCATCAACTATGAAAGGAGGTAAAAAAAAATATATAGATAAATAAATAACGGTTTTGATAAAATCACTTAAACTTCCAGACGAGAATATATTATATACTTTTAAATCATTTTCCTAGATATATTATTATTTTGTTTCCATAGTAAATAATAACACACACACACATACACTAATTCAATCCCGTGAATAACAAATTTACATCACGGGCTCGCGTGAAAATACAGAACTACAATTTGTGTCCCAGTGCAGCACACGTGCCCGACATTTTTAAAATGTTGAGTATCCCAAAGGAATTATAAATCTTTCCGGGGATTCACGGTCCGGTTCTTTTTCTACGATGCTCTTAAAACGTCTAAACGCCACTTGATCGTAAGAAATTACTTCAGCTGACACATGTGGCGAAACACAACAATGACGGGCGCCTAAAAACCGTTTTGGAATATTGTTGAAAAGCCAATTTGTACCGTTCGCAACCACTTCCACCGCCTCGTGTCAACGGGGTTTTGATTAAAAGTCCAATCTCTATATATCCGGACGACGGGCGCGCGCGAACAAATAAACGCACGATACTATGGAACTGTGAAATCGGAAGGGCTTACGCGACAAATCCTCAATAAACCCACCCCGCCACGGGCCGCCGTGCCCCTGGCCGCCACAGTGTAAACATATTTATTATCAAATGGAAAACACGAGGATTCGATATGCGAACACAGAGACAATGACGGTATTACAATAGCTTTTATATCGGTAAAAAGTTTTACCGCCGGCGGATATAAATTACTGATTTGCGTAAATACATTATCGTACATAGGCGTGTGTGGAGTAGGTGCAATTGACCAGTAGGACGGGATGGTGTTTGGATGTAATGGTTTTAGGATTAGCAGCGACCGGCCGATATACGCCGGACGATTATTATTCACGTCCAATCGCAATGATTCGGATCCAAACCCGTACGCATCTCTTTTAATTATGCATCTCTGCCCTGTGCGCAGGATTTTTAGGGTTGTACATACGTGCACGCGTCATTTATTCGCAAATAATATTTTCATTTTTATTATTAATTAATCAATGACCACTAAGGCCATTTGATGCAAGATTAGATAATAGATTGTTGTTTTAGATTTGGGGAACTGTAGGTTTTTGGAATACGTATGTATGTATATGTGGCACGGTTTTGTCGATAAAAACCCTGATGGTCACTCATCTGGGCCTAACGACGCCGGACGGTGCTTAATCACAGCGCTAATCAGCGAATGCGGCTAACCATCCATGTCACATAGACAATATTGTTATGGCATAACGTGTGTCTAAGAAGAACCGTGATTTTGAAACACCAGCGACGCCCAACGAAACATAGTATAGAATCTATACTATAGATGGTTTTATCGCGATATATTTATATTAAGTTAAGGGGTTGTTCGCATCGAAATGCGTTCTGCAATGATTGATTGTGTACTATTAAAACGGAGCCAAGGCTGATGCACAGAAATGATGACGGTTCGGTAACCTAGGTGACTCGAGAACTATAATATGGTATCATGTATTTGTTGGTAACCCGGGTTTGCCGAAACGGCCACATCTCGGTTAGCGATGAACAGCTAACACTGTGTAATATAGTCTCAAATGTTAGTCTACCGGATATAATAATAATAGCTTGCTGGTACACCGTACACATAGGAAGAAAAAAATGCTTTACGAATTGAAAAAGTGTACACGAAATTGATTTGGAAATCCACTATCCTCGTTCGGCAGAATTCAAAATAATTGTAATAATGAAATAGTTAATAAAGTGACGCGTATCATTTTATCGCAAAACATATTATGATATTTAAAATATTTTGAAACTATTACTTTCAGTAAGATTAGTAAATTTATCTTTTTGTGCAATCACTAAGTGATTTTAACACGTAATATTACGAACTAGATGAATCACCATGATAATTGCGAGAGCAAAGTAAAAATTGAAGCTCAACTCGTACAACAATTGAACATAACATATATTTGTTTATATCATATCCATCATACTTCTTTGCGATACTTTATTTCTCTAGAGTATATTTTTTTATCAAACTTTTGTTATTTCCGTGGAGATAAATATTTTCAATATCAGAGAACATGGTTAACAATATCACAATATTCTCTAGGCATAAGTTTCATAAGTTTCAAGTACATATAAGAAGACATCTAACTCTATATAATATGATGCTAATATATTTTTTATATTTCCTTTGCCTCATGATAATAAATCGTGCATCTGTTGTATTTTCATACATATATGCTGGTCTTAAAAGATACTGCGGATCAATACCATATACTAAAATAAGTCATAGTATTCTGTTTACGGTTTTTTTTTTCACATATCATAAATGAAAAATCATAAAAAAATTGGTTAGTACTATTAAATAATTTATTATATAAAAGCTGTGAATATCAAAATTGTATACAATTCATCTGACGCACCAACGTGACACTTAAATCAGACACTAGTTTAGATAATACGAATTATCATTGTGGCAAAAACGTGTGACATTTGTAGTTATAAGTATAACATTTTTATACCTTGACATTTTGTTCAAAGCGAATACTGTTAAGATCATATCTATCACATAATATATTATGTTTTATCAATATTTTATTAAAGGTAAAAATAAATTTCTTAAGATTGAAATTACACAAACAATAACTCCCATTACTATGCTTGAAGAGGGTATTTGAACAACCAATGTACTTATCTTGTATAATAGCTTTATCGTTATCCTTATTCACCTTGCTTGGATTTACCCCTGAAATAAAATAAATAAACTATTACCTTAGGTTTCGGTAAAACATAAAAACTGCGTTCTCTAAGTCAAAAACGTTAAGTAATTTTCCTTATCTTAATTTTTGTTATTAATTAATTAATAAAATATTAAAATAATACAATTTGATATAATATCAACCATTTACTGTGTTTCATTATTTTTAAAATATTTTCATCGTTTTATTAACATTAATGTATAATATGAAAATTGTTTGAAGCTATTATTTATTACATCGAAAAAAGGTTTCGCCGAAAAAAAAAGAAAGTTATACTTTTATTAAATGGTTATAACTTCCTTGCTCCGCTCGGAAATTAAAAGTAACTTAATCTAATAGCAACGAAACATGTTATGTTAGATATATTAAAATAAAAGAAATAATTCCTTTTATATTATCTTTGTTCGCGTAAGTAATTAAACAGCTTTTCTCATGAACTATACCATCGCACTTACTAAAAATATCAAATTCATAAAATATTATAATACCTATACTTTGATCTTAAGAGCATGTTTTACTTCCATGACAAAACATCATCCAAAACTAATAAGTTATAATAGTTAAGTCATAAGTTACCTATATGATTAACACAATCTTATTAACGGTTAACAATTTTTAATGATTATTATACACTATGTAAGAAATTAATTTTATAAATATTATTAAATAAATACGTCTTGATACTTTAGAATTATTTGAAGTTATTTTTTAATTGATTAAATGAAGATTGACGAAAAATGTATTCTAATCATTCAGTTTAAATTATAAATGTGCTCATGTTTCATGTACCTAATCTTCAACACCTCGAAATCATTATAATTATGTATTAAATTTGTATCAATAAGTTATATTTCTCGTATAAATTTATCTTATCGTCTAATTAAAATTAAACTATAGTTGTGCTTTTAACATAAAAATAAAAAACGAGTAAACTTTAAAAAGATCTCGTTTAGTATCTCATTAGGCCAGGTTCTTTTTAATTAAAATTATTCTATGTTAAAAATGTGTATATAAATAATATGTAAAGAAATTTTAATTAATCTTTTTAACAAAAAGTGAAATAATTAATTAAATTGTTCATAGAAAGTGTTAAGCTATATTGATTAAATTTTAAATTAAACTTACAAATTCCCTAAAGATAATTAGTAAAAAATATTTTAAGGTAAAGCGTAATATTAAAATGTACAATAATAATAATAATTTAGGGTGTCATTTTGAACTTAATACTTATAACAGTTATTTTGTGGCTAACAACACAAATACGTAAAGTCAAAATGTTATATGTATTCATTTCATAATTGATTCAGCTATAATTTGTAAAAGCTTCATGTTTCTAGTCAAATTTTTTGTGTTTTATTTTAAATTTCAGCCACTACGTAAATGGATTTAACCGCAATCACTGTTCAGAAATGTTCTTACAATTTCAACGCAGATATAATATACTGTGTACAATATGTACATTGTATTCGTGAGTATTAAGTTGCATAGAATATTTCAATTTTATTATGATTTGTAGTTTTTTTTTTTCAGAAAAATAATGAATTTTAAATGCTTACAGCATATAGAGATTAAAAATTGTTTATGTCTATAGAAACCTATATATTTAGTTACTTCTATAAAATCAATGCGCCGGAGAATTTGTTTCTTTTTGCGATATGGTTCAATTTATTACAATGTTTCAATGTTTGAAAGAAACGGCAGGGATTTGAATTTCCAGATGTTAATGCACCTGCGTACGTTTTTATATTACTGTAACTATTTTTTTTTAAAGCGCTTCCTACATAAAACAATTATATTTCGACAATTACATGTAATATAATACAATACTAATGGTACAACTGAGTGCTATTTTAAATTAAATTAATACAAAATAAACATACAAATATGCAGTACATAATATTATGTTGAAAAAAGGTGAAATATTGTGATAAATGTTAATATGAACAATTAATTAACTGTATCAATTATAGTAGTAAGTTTGAAAATAACTTAGAGAACGTGAAGTGGATTATAAAATTTAAAATCTGAAATAATATCGTCAATGAGGAATGGCCAATTGGTCTAACCTTCATTGTTTTCGAATTCGAGGGTTATATGATTGTAATGGATATTATAGAAGTACTGGAAAGTAACTAAATGAATACATTTTGCCCCAAATATTGTACGTTAATATATTGCATGTATTGTATCCTCATATACTCATATTATGACTAACCTCGGTTTAAAATCTATTTTTTTTTTTTTTTTTTTTTGTGTAACCCACACTGACAAAATTGTGACAATTATTGTAAGCCACAAGACAAATACCGATATTTGTAAAAAATTTATTTTTCAACAGGCTAATAAGTAAACCTATAGAGACTTCTTTTACATTATTTGGCGTGGTAAACTATTTTATAGACCAAATGGTGTAACCCACAATATAGTCGAGTGATATTTTCATCAAAGTTTTATTTAAATTAGAATGGAAATTTATAATTATATCACTATTTAAATAATAATTAATACACTTTGATATTATTTATTGAAGACACTATTATGTATTATGGACAGTCATAACAAATAATTATTTTCTATTCTCATAGATAATAAAATTATATGAATAGGATAAGAAATATTAATTATATCATGATGTTTAATTGCAAATATTATACACGTGGTGGGAAGATAATTTTAAATTAATTATGGAATCGAGGGGCCGAGGTGGTTAGTAAGATATACATTTCTTCAGATCGGACGTTATAAGTGATATTAACGATTTTATAATTGCTTTAAATTCATCGAGAAATTTAGTGATTACTTGATTCATTGATAACGTGATTATCGGTGTAGATTCGTCTGTGGGAGTGAAGTTGCGCGGAGAAAACTTGAGTAGGATGAGGAATCGACGAAATTTTATTTCCATAGTTTGTGTGTGAGAGGCAGAGTCAATGTTCTTGTAAGCCGAGCATCCTTCACATAGGAATAATAATATATGGGACCCAGAATATAGGGTGCATTTAAGATGGTAGTAGATGATATTTTACTGCATTCTATAGACTAACGACCCTTCGTTGCACTCAACGCAACGAAGTGTATCTGTGCACCAACTCTTTACATGTCCATAATATTAGTTACTATCAGCTTCATACTGAGCATATCGAATAGGCAATTTAAATTTTGAGTTTTTGCCATTTTCTATATCACATAATATACTCTAGTATGTTTATAATTCAATTATAATAATATAATATTATAGTAGAAACTGTACAGCTGATAACCAAAAATTTTATGGTAATAATTTGATAAATAAACCCTCTTCTGAATAGTATAAATACAAGTTGACAGATTATATTATACTATGCATATATAGGTATAAAGAGGTTGAAAGTGTTATGATAGAACTAAAATATAAAGTATGATAATTCTTAACGAGAGGGAAAAAAACGATGTTTCGTTATACTTCGTACACTTATTTTTTGACATGCACATTAAACTAATCCTCATAATGTTACGCATGACAGGGATAAGCTTTTTGTCTAGGAATCTTACGAGCAAGTGGAAAAAAAAAATGAAATATATATTGCAATCACATAAAAACTCAGACACGTCTAATAATACGCGTGCTTTGTAATATAATATTATTATTTCGTGACGTTAAATTTAATTGTATTTAATCAAAATGTAAATTGCCCCATACGTGTGTACAACTGTTCACGCATTATTAACACATAGCGAAAGTTTTAAAGATGACTAAAAATAAAGCAAATAAAATTACTCATTTTTGTTTGAACATATGAATTACAGTTTGATATATTGTCATGCTAATTGTTCAGTATTTGTGGAAATAAAAGTGTACTAAACGATTAATTAACAGCAACATTATTTATATAATAATATACGCATGTATGGCCGAATATTTACAAGTGCATGCGGATGGTATATGTACGTTGATTCGTCTTTAACGGAAATAAATGAATGTTATACGTTTTCAATACACGTTTTAGTATAGAATAACTTACAAGATGGCCGTTTAAAACATTATTAATGTGTAAATCAATTTTCAACACGTGGCATCGCTATCTTTTATATATATTTGTTATATAAGAATATATTTCGATGTTAAAAAGGCGAGTTATGTCAACTACTTTTCGATTTTGAAGTAGCTTGGTGACAAATAGTGGTGCTTAAATTTCTGTAGTTGACTGCAATACAAAATGGTAGAACTTTGTCTGAATCTAAAAAAAGGGGTTCTGTTTTTGTCACACCAAGTGGATTATTTTAACAATAATTCGAAGCACGTCCCAAGCGGATAACCTTGTTTCCCCCCGATACCTGGACCAATTTATATTGTTTACGTGCTTGGTGGCTTTTTTTTTTACCGTACATAAAATAAGAGTCCGCGTGTTGTATTTTGGTTGAAAAATAAAAAAAAAAAACTGAATAAAAAACCTCAGACGAATTAAATATTAAACGGAATAGGTCGTGGAGGATTATAATCCAATTACAAGTGGCGCGCGTGTCTAAGCGGACGGAATGCTAAAATCGTCCGATTTACGTTCTCTTATATAGCGAACAGGCGTGGTGGTCCGACTACACGTCGTCGATTCAAGACAAGAACACGTGTCACGTAGTCAATATTGTACCAGCACGGAGTCGAATTACACCTTTCACTTTATGTATATTACCTATATTATTATGTAATACCCGCAGAGCCGTCGAGACCTTTTTGAGGTCCCGAGGCTCATCGATCGAGGGCTCCATTTAATTATAATTTTTTTGACTAAATTATTCATAACACCACTACTGTAGTACAATATTCTAGTTTTTATGTTTAACAATTCGTGAATGAAAAAACATAGTGGGTAGATTGAAATATTTTTTTAATTTAAGAAAACGATTACACGACCAGTTCTATTTATTAGTATTCTGAGAAAGAACAGACTTTTAATATAAGGTTAAATGTTTGATTGATAGAAAGAAAAAATAAAAGAATACTTAACGAAGATAAAACAAGGACCTCTCCTTTAATTTTTAGTTATACATTTATTCGTTTATGCTTTTGTTGGCGTTTCTCTATATCATTCATATTGTTAATATCACTATTTATAACTACCTATATTTATGTTTTATGTTTAATTACTATAGTATTTTTGTATTAAAAGGATCAAACGCGTTCAGTTAAATATATAAATAAATAAACAAAAGAGGTACTTTTGATTTACCGAGAAATAAATAGTTGATAATATACTTACAAGTCCTTTAATTACTCGCTACCTTTAGGTACGTTGAAACTAAACTAATCCGCCTTTTTTTCTACACCTGGACTGATATATAACAATACTGGCATAGATCATAAAGATATTATAACTAGAAAAGAATATAATACTTAGGTATAGGTACCCGGAAAGTCGTGTTTCGGCGCACCCGTGTTGTTGCTTACACGTTGGCCTTTAAATAAAAACAAAAATAATATTTCAAGAATAAAACCAGTTAGTATATTTTCTGTTGTAAGTAAATTTAAAATGTTTGTAGCGACGAGGATAGACCAACAAGGAAAATCCGAGTCACTTTACAGTTAATATAGTTGACGGAGGATAAAAACACCTTCCACAAAGTTATCGTGTAGACCAGAACTTTACTATGTACTTTAAGTTGTCCAAAAAATAAGGTGTGTACTATTCAAAATTTGAAAGTCTGTGATAAAATCTTATTCATTGCAGTATTATATATACGAATATTTACAAATATTGTAGAACCCGCAGTTTATAATAAATATTATATGGACTTTTTTACATCATATTATCTATGATAAAAAGTCTTCTTTAACTGCAGAGTATAACCCAACTGTTACATACAAATATAAAGGTTATATTTTAAAATACGGTTTTAAATAATTATTTAAAAATAGTTTATTAATTATTCAACTATTAAAAATTATTGTTAATAGTATTATAATTAACGATTTGAAAATTGTAATTTCATGTATACACGGTGTTAAACGTGTCCACCCCACAGTGTCATAGGTGTGCAGCTGTCCTACACACAATTTACAGTTTTTTAAATTACTTTTATCGTGTTGTATTTTTATCTTGCTGTTATTTGTTCCCCTCGCCTTCCGCCACCGTTTCTAACCGAGCG
The DNA here is from genome assembly GCA_025469195.1 of Chaitophorus viminalis. Taxonomy (NCBI): domain Eukaryota; kingdom Metazoa; phylum Arthropoda; class Insecta; order Hemiptera; family Aphididae; genus Chaitophorus; species Chaitophorus viminalis. The sequence goes on along the minus strand of JAIPRK010001406.1, from coordinate 26,858 downwards.
AATACGTTTAATTTGACCCGCACATCTATGAAAAAGCACGGTGTTTAATATTCTGCAAACACGTAAAAAAACCATTTACAAAACTCGTCGTACCTGTCACACGTAATATTATGCTGTCGAGTATGAAATGGAACTCGGGGAAATATTGAATTTACGACGACGACGGTGCGGCTCTTAAACGTGTTTATTAAATTTCCTTGCTGCCCTGTCGGGGTGGATAAAACCAAACGGTAAAGCATTACCTTAATTATTATTTTAATTATTATATGATATACGTTATGTCCGATCGATAAATTGTAGATTAAAACCGTTATGATAAAGAATGTATGGTCACCGCTTCGGCGAAGCACTATACGCACTGTCTGACATCAAACGGGCGATCAAACTATATAGTCGTAAAAAATAACGTATTACCCTACAATCGACAGTTTTTATCGTAATAATATATTCCTAATAAATTGGAACACAAACTATAATGTTAATCGACGTTATGACGATTTCAAATCGAAATGTAATAGAAAAAACAACTATAATATGTAACGGTGATGGGTCGAAGTGGAATGCTGGACGAATAATATTGGAGAATTGATGTATATTAAAATGATGATTGTTATTAACGCAAAAGTTGTTCAAATACTGGCATAAAATATATTAAACCCACCAATAAAACACGCGACTGCTTCCAGAACGAGTAAATTATATTGGTTTTCACGATTCTGTCGTCTCGGTGTTTCAATCCATATGTATATATATAGGTATACGGTTTTTAACCTAAACCATTGCACTCGTTTTTCATTTACGTAAAACTGTATAAATGTATGATCAGATTTTTGTTTTTTTTTTAATGAACTTAAAAAAACATCAACAGCAAAGGTTATTAGTTTTTGTGTGTGTTACATAAATAATGGTTAGGTACTATAACTAAATTTATAATATTTACATAGTGTTATTTATATATAGTTATTACAAACAGAGATATTAAGCTATCTTAACAGTAGGTTTAAATTTTGTTGTATAAGTCGGTCTTTCTTAGGAAGACTAACATATTTGATATGTTTTCAATGCCAGGTCCTAATGCTTCACTCATGTTGGTTGGAATGTTGTATTTTCTGAGTTCATCGGAGTATTGATGGCACTCTGTTATTATATGCTTTACTGTTAGAGTAACCCTACAGACTATGCATTTAGCCACAATAAACTTGTGAGTCAACCTTGTGTGGCCTATTCACAAACGATTGATCAGGATTTTTTCCTTTTCTGCTGAGGTTGGAATTATGCCACTTTAGAATTGTGTTTTTTATTTCACCAGTGTGTTTGCCATTTTATTTGAAATTTATTTTTAATATGATTTTTGATGTCATCATATGTTATGATGTCCAGAAACTGTATACTATTGCTTCCTTTGCTGCTTTGTCCACCATTTCGTTCCTTGTTATATTTGAGTGACCTGGAACCCAGATGAATGTGATATTTATTCCCCTAAACTTTAGTTCGTTGATTTTTTCTTGAATGATTTTAGCCATGCCTGTTGAGTTTATTGTATTTCTAAACTTCTTAGTGTGCTCAATGAGTCAGTGAGTATCAGATTGTTTGTAGACTTTTTGTCTTGTTTTTGGATATACTCTGTTGTTTTGAAGACAGTTATTGCTTCGACAGAGTATATAGAACATTCATTTGGCTATCTGCATTTAATTGTTGTATCTAGATGTACTATTATAGTGCCGAATCCTTTTTCTATTTTTGAGGCGTCTGTGAAGAACATATTATGGTTTTGGTAAATATCTAGTTTTTTTCTGAGATGTTCATGATATGATATAGGGTTCGTTCTTTCTTTTTTATTTTGAGCTAGCTCCATATTTATCATCAATTTGGTGAAAAATTGTACGGGTTTAATTTGACTATAGAGTCTAGTTGTATTTTATCTTCTTTGCCATATTTAGTGATTTCAGCTATATATTTGTTGGCTGGATTATTTACATTTCTGGTGATGCTCGCTGCATAAAGTATTGTTTTCTCTGTTCTTCTTAGTACAGGGGGTGCTTCTTCCGCTATATTTCTTATGCTTTCTATAGGGCTAGATTTGAAAACTCCAATGCATAGTCTTATGCTGGAGTTTAATATGCTGTCTATTATTTTTAGATGTGATTGACTAGCTGATTGGTATATAATTGCTCCGTAATCTATTTTTACTCTGATAAGTTTCCTGTGTATCTGAATAAGTGTTTATTCCCTCCCCACCCCATTGTGTGTAGCTTAACATTTTTATTAAGTTCAACCTTTGATTAATATTTGTCTTTAAGTATTTTAAATGGAGGACCCAGTTAACTTTCATATCGAAATGTAGGCCAAGTATTTTGACCACATTGTTATTTGGGATGTCCTATTCATCTATTTGGACTTTTATATGTTTTGTACCTTTCTTTTTGGAGAATATGATACATTGGGATTTTGCATTTGAAAATTTGAAGCCTGTTATGTTTGCCCATTGTGTTAATTTATTAGCTGTACCATCAAGAAATCGTTGTACTGTTGAAATATTGTGGCTTCTACACCAGAAGTTGAAATCGTCTGCGAATAAATTAGCATTTACAGGATATTTGATATTTTCTATTATATCATTGATTGCTAATAGGAACAAAGTCACTGAGAGTAACGAGCCTTGAGGTATTCCATTTTCTTAGATGACATTTTCAGATAGTGTATTTGATACCTTAACTGCGAATTTTCGGTTGTTTAGGAAGCTTTTTATATAGTTAAGCGTATTCCCGTTTGATAATATTTTGCTGAGTATTTTAATTACAGAGTGTCTTCATATGATGTCGTATGCTTTCGTAATGTCTAGACATATCATTCCAAAATACTGATTTTCCGCGAAAGTTTTGGTTATTTCAGAGTGTAGGGTGGTGAGATTATCCATGGTGGAGCGAGATATGTGAAATCTACTTTGTTCTTTTGCTATTATTTTGTGCTTTTCAAGGAACCATATTAGCCGATTGTTGATTGTCTTTTCTAACACGTTTGCCATTGTACAGAAGGGAAATAGGTCTATATCCTTCCACCGAGTTTTTGTTTTTTCCTGGTTTTGGTAGTGGTATAATTATTCCTATCTCCCATTCGCTGGGGATGTTACCTGTACTCCATATTTTGTTGTAAATCCTTAATAATTGATCCTTAAATTTTGGCCCTAAATTATGTAAAAAGCTGTATAGGATTCCATCTGGCCCTGGGCTTTTGCTGTTGCATTTGTTTAATGTCTGTTCGATTTCGTTTATTGTGATTGGGAGATTTATGCTAATCTGCTCAAGGTCTAACGGGTTTATTGTAGAATTGATTTGTAATCTTTCATTTGGTGTTTTGATTTCGGAGATGAATTTCTTATCATACGAGTTGTTGCTTGAGTTATTTTGGAAAAAGATGGCTAGTGTGTTGGCCACTTTTTCTGGATCCGTTATTGTTTCGTGTTCATTTTTTATGATGATGTCATTAGCTCTGCTTAGGCCTTTAAGAGATTTTATTTTATTCCATATTTCTCATGATTTAGCTTGTGAATTGATTGTACTTGTGTATTTGATCCAAGAAGTTTTTTTGCTATGATTGATGAGGTATTTAGCTTTGGCTCTCAGCTACTTTAACTTGATAAAGTTTCCTCGTGAGTTGTTTTTTTTTAAATATTTTGGGTGCATTGTTTTTATCTTTGATGGCCTCTTTGATTTTCTCATTCTACCATGGTACTCTTGGTTTTTTAAATTTTGCATTACTGCCTATTGTTTTTTGTGCTATCGATATGATTAATGTTGTAAATTTGAGTGTTGCTTCATCAATGTTTGACAGATCCATGGTCCCTAATGACGTAGTTTCTTCTTCTAAAAGGTCCAAGAATAATTGCCAATTTGGGTTTTTGAGATTCTATCTATGGATATGGTTGTTTTTAAAATTTGTTTGTCTCATTGTTAATTTAATTTTTATTGGTAGGGGGTCAATGCTGTATACCTTGTTTAACATTTCCCACTCGAGTCTTTGGGAAATTGAGGTTGTACTCAGTGAAAGATCAATGTTTGAGAAATTACCATTAGCTATATTTATATGGGTAGGAGATGTATCGTTTAACAAAATAAAATTTTGGTCCATGATTAATTTTTCTAATAGAGCGTGACCGGTTTTCTGTAGTGCTTGATAGATCTACATCGATTTTATCTTCTACTATCTATACTTTTTTGGGGGGTTTAAATGATTTATTATTTTCCTGGCTTGAATTGTACTTGGTGGATTTGAGGAGGTTGTTGTCAGTGAGGCTGAACGTTTCAAGTTTGTATTTGTAGCTTCTGTTGTTCTATTATCAATGTATATTTTAGTAGTGTTTTCGTCAAAATTAGTGTTCGAATGAGTGAGGGTTTCCTCTATCAATTTGGTTTGTAGGATTGAGTTATTATTTCCATTTGTTGTACTTGTGCTCTGGTTTGTACTTATAATTTTATCGATGTTTTTGATGTATTTTTTGCATGAGAGTGTAATGTGTCCGGACATATTGCATGTAAAACAAGTAATTCTGTCGTCCGTAAAGAATATTCTAAAATTGGTCTCGTTATGGTTGATTAGTAGGGACCCAGGGATTTTTGGAATGTCATTGTCATTGATATATATTTATCTACGGAAGCTTAGAACGTGTTCATATCCTTCCATGACTACACCTGCTCGGATATAGTTAATCTGGGATACAGGTGTGATATTAATTGCTTGTAGTGCTGCAAGAATTTTTTCATTTGGGATGGATGGGCAGACGTTTGAAATCACTATTCTTTTGGCGGTGTATATAAGTCTACGTATTTGTATTACGTTTTCATTGATTGCTATGAATTTGGTATTTTCTACCAGGGAGTCTATCGTATGCTTCAGGAATATGCGAAAACGATTGTTGGAAATTCTAGATACAAAAAGTATATTTTTTGGTGATACTATTTGTTCTACTGCTCTTATATAATCTATTTGTGGTATGCCTTCTATTGAATTAAAAATGATAGCTTGGTCTCTTTGCGGATTTTTCTCTTTAGCTGTTGTAGTTGCGTAATTAAGTTTTTCTTAGATGTGGCTGTTTGTGACTGTATGATGTTTTTATTTACGGCCTCATTAGCGAGTGCCGTGTTATCTGTCTTTTCGCCGCTCGAGCCATTTTTATCTGAGATACGGGTTGTGTGTTGTGTGACGTTTGATTTGGCCTGCCCCGTGGTGAGAACGCGCGATCCGTCGCTGACACGACTTGTGTGGGGTTTGGTTTTGGAGAGATGTTTGATTTAATATTATGGGTTGGGGTATTTTTTAGAGATGTTAATGGTTATGACGATGCAGTCCTGAGGCCTGTTTGTTTTATGCTACTCATTTTTTGTTACTCTATTTATATGATTTATATATACGATTCATATTACCTGTGCGTCAATGTTCGTCTTAATTGCACTATGCTATCGGGAGCTGATAAAAACGCACACGCGATTGTGAGAGGAAAACACATGTTTCACTGTTGGGAGTTACACATGTACTGATGATCAGATTTATGTATATATTATATGGGCATTAAATCCAAAACGGTTAAGATTCGGTTTGAAATTTTAAATTCGCGGTTCACTGCGATTTGTTTCCTTTTAAAGACAGTTTAAAATACAAATTCGTATTTCAATCAGTAATAATCAACCCCTACACCCCCTCCATGTTCGGAAAACATATTTTAGAGCTTTATACCATATTACATAATATAGTACATACACATATGGAGCTTTGTAAAATCAATTTCGAATGAAAAAGATAAATCTTAATCCGATAAATACACTTATATATACTTTTCTACCCTCTCCGCGACTTCATCACTCAGCGGTATATCCAAAAAATCGATAGTTGAAATTAAAATATTATTATCATATTTATTGTTTATAATATTTACGTACCAAGGCGTTTTGCTCGCGGAGTTTCACTCGATAACTACTATATATTGTAATATATACCTACGTCCTTTGCTCACGAATTATTAACGGTTAACACGGCCCGTTTCCTATCGTTTGAGCCGGCAAATGAATCAAATAACCCAACCATAAACACACACACATGCACAAAACCAGGGTAAGATAAGGACTAGTCATAATAATTCTAAAAAAACAATTGACTTTTAAAAAAAAAATTTTACACAAAAAATTTTAGTCTACTGATCACGCTGTAATTAATTAAATTTGTTTTACGGGTTTCAGAATATAAACGACATTATTATTTACATATTAACAAAAACACTAATATAAAATAATGTCATATTTTTACATGGAAAACTATATGCTACTCTAATTTTATTAATTTGTATAAAGTACACTAACAGGTTTTACAACATCTATAAATTCTGTAAATTTCAATGTAAAAGATTCAATGTAAACTGTAAATTATTTGATATCAAAGAAAAACTTCAGTGATACAGGGTACGTAAGTTTATTTTTCGCTGATTAATTTTACAAACCACTATTTTATATTAATTTGGTCATAACGCCATTAATATATATAACCCTCAGTGCTCTCTAGTGTCTACTTCAATCCTGTATGAATTTAGTAACTAATTTTGTCAATATACGGCAGCACATAATCTGTCCTTTTATTTTCGATTTGTATAATATTGTTACAAAAAAAAAAAAATAAAAAATGTTAACGGTATACTAGGTATTAAGTATTTATTACACAATATTTACTGCCAATAGTGTCTGCAGTTACTCATTTATATCAAGTAAAGTATATGGCTATAATGCTTGCATTTGAGCATTTTTTAAACTAATATTTTGGATAAATTTACGTGTACTTACTATGAGACTCTATTTTTCAATACCTCTATTTATGCATGATTCGTACTGGTAGCTAAAGCAAAGCCAACAATTGATTTTCGAATACACAAACAATAATTATTCAGTTTATTTTCTTGCTGTTTTGCTGAAACGCATGGTTAACATTTATACCTCCGGTATTGGATTATACGTAAGTGTATAGATTATTAAGATGTGATGATACATTGATTTCCAATGAGGTTGGATTCAAACTATGAATCAAACAATAAAAAGAGACGGTGGAATTTGATCCACTCGATGTTTGAAAACGTTAATTATGCAAGTTATTCAACACTGTTTCAAGAAGCGACAAATTATTGAAAGCCTATGTAGATTGCAAGTATGAAGATCTGCTTAATATTACGTAGTTATATCCTGGCTACTTTTTCATCCAAGTAAGCCATAAAAAAAACAACCAGCTAAAAAACAAAAACAAGCGTTTACACGTCACGATCACGTGATTTATCTATACTACGATACTAGCACGGAATACAAAATACCACAGTATTGTTACTATCCATGGTTCGTATAACGAAAATATATTTTATTACCTATTTACATCGTTGCGTATTTCTGTTTTCAAAGTTCAAAATATTATTTTAAAATGATTCATCGAAATTAACATAACAATTGAACCATTTTGTTTTAAATATTTTCAATCAAAATTAATATTTCATACACGAATAATATATTAATTAATGGTAATAATGAGTTGTTGACTATTTTATTCTTAAACCATGCCAAATCTGTAACTATTAATAATATTTTTATTATTATCGAATACAAAACACCGTTGAGACGGCTGAACGTATAGGCAAAAGTAGTACATAACTGCGATGGGGATCGATATTGTAGTATGTTATTAGTGGTAAGTATGAAAGTATGTACGAATTTAACGCATCTAGATACCTAAGTATTATATTATTATATTGAGTATCATAGGTTAAAAATACATTATTATCCTTTAAACGGTACATAATAATATGTCTACACAATGTGATTAAAAAATATTGGTTTTATTTCTCAATGCAATTATATTATTAGCTCTCTTTATACTCAAGTAATCGCTGATTTAAATCTGAGTTTGATGATTTTATTTCAAATTACACATACTAATGTCACCAAATTCGTAGTTATTACAAATTGGTCATCATACGTTTATAAGAATTAATTTTTCCCTTCAATAAAATACCATACACAATCGCGGTAAAACAATAATATATTTAATTTCATTCTCTTTAAAAACTTTATTCACGTCCATTATGTCACCAGCTTCCATCCTAAGGTATATAAGCATTTTATTTTTGCAAATATTTAGAACAAAATTATATAAATTTATTTGACAGGTTTCAGAGTATAAACGACATTATTATTTATATATTAACAAAAATACTGATGTCAGAATATAAAATAATATCATATTTTTATATGAAAAACTATATGCTACTCTAATTTTATTAATTTGTATAAAGTACACTAACAGGTTTTACAAAATCTATAAATTCTGTACACAATTATAATCAATTAATTACTTACATTTAATTTGCAGCATGGCCTGATGTTGAAGTAATGCCAGTTTCTAAGGAATTAGAATTCATTGTGATAGCTTGTGATGGAATTTGGGAAGTATTGACTAATGAGGTATAACATATTTTAAGTAATTAGGTTGTTTATTTGATATAAAGCCCCTACACCATCTGTTTTGTATATTATTAATGCATCTATCTGTACAGTCTTATAATTTATAAAATTACGGTACTTGTTATAATATTAATTAAAACTTAATATAGTTAAAATATTTCATTATCCTCTATCTAACATCAAGCTAATAGTATTAGAAAAATAATACTACTTGTTACAGTTTTAAGCTTATTAGACACTTATTAGACTTGAATTAAATAATTTAAAAACTAATTTCGCAAATTATATAAAGAATATATTGAATTTATCCAGGAACGTACGCATTATAATAATAATATTTGACCCAACCAGTTTATCTAAAGCTCTAGCAACCATTTTATTTCGTAATTCCAAGGGTAATATAACGTGAGGTTTATGTTATTTATATGTTTAAGGTACATGCATTATTATAGGTTAAATTATTAAAACAGCCTTTAAATTATAATAAAACTGTTATTGGACACACATGCATGATAAATTATTATTATACGCACTGTTCATTATATTTTTTGTTAATTTAATTTAATATCAAATATACATGCGCATTGAACGCCATTGAAAGGACTCGTGTGATCACCCAGGAGTTCTAAATCTCATTACATAAAAATAATGCACGCATAATAGAACATAAATTAAACAATAAAATATACCGGTTTATATGCACACGAATATTACTTTATCTATTTAATATTTTAAATACATATTTATGGTTTAGAAACTATTAAAATATTATTCCATAATAGATACACCGTTTTTATATATTATACTCAAAATAAATCAAACGATATTACTGACCATTGATGATATAAATAATACTATATATATCCTACAAAATAGGACATATAATATCTTTGTTCCAGATGAATATGTTCCAAAATAAGTGAACAAGTCTAAAGACGTATTGGACATAAAGTCTAAAATCGACCTTATATTATAAAAAATACGTAAACGAATTGACTTTACGTAATACAATTGAATAATGATTTTCCACTCCAATTTTTTTTTTTTTTTGTCACAGTTAAATTATGATATTGGACATAATAAAATATAATACGGCCATAAAAAATAATATCAGAAAAATTTAAATTACTGATCTTTAACTTTAGTACGATAATAAGATTAAAAAATGTATCTCCAAGTGAAAGTTATAAAATGTTATAATTTGTTTAACTTTTATAACTTATTTTAATTCAATATTTTAATAACTTGAGATGTACTTTTAAGATAAAAAGGTTTATCAAAAAATAATAAAGGAGGTATATATCATAATTCTGGAATTCATAGAGAAATCGAACTCTTAGCTAAACATTACCAAAATCTACTTACTACATTATTATTGAAGGTAGGAATAGATGAACTCCCAGTTAACAAAAAACCACCAAGCCAAATGTGACCAACACTTGAGTATTTTTCTAATTTACAATCTAAAAACCATAATATTTTTATTATTGGTGCTTATTATGATAAGCCCAAACCAGAAGACTGTAATGAGATTTTAGAGAATTTTGTCAATGAACTATGTTTCCTTATAAATATTGGGGCTACATATAATAATAAAAATGTGAAGATACTTCTTGAAGCTTTAATTTGTGATACTCCTACCGAGTCATTTATTTTAAATGTTAAAGGTCATACTGCTTATAATTCTTGTGTTAGATATCTAACTTTCGGTGAATATAAAAACAATCATGTATATTTTCCCCACTTAAATTCTCCTCTCAGAACACATAACACTTTTATATCAAATTCTGATTCTAAATTTCATTCTGGATCTACTATATTGACCAAAGTTCCTCAATTTAATCTTATCAATTGTATTCCATTTGATTACATGCATTGGAATCATGAAAAATCTGTTGATGTTTTGGAATGGTGGGGTTAAAAGACATAAGTTGGCCCTTTCTAATAATTTGATATCAATTTTGGATTAAAGGTTGAACGATATTAGTCAATATATCTCTTTGGAGTTCCAAAGAGCACCAAATGTTAATAGTCAACAACACCCTTTCAAGGATGCCAGTTGTTGGAAGGAAACAGAATTAAGGCAAATTCTTTTATATACTGATATAGTTATTTTTCTGGATATTGTAAGCAAAGATGCATATGAAATTTCTTAGAATTATGTATTGCTATTAGACTATTATCAACAAATAATATTTTGTCGGACATTAACAATTATACAAAATCATATTTAAATCATTTTGTAATATCAATTGCTAATATCTATGGTAAATCATATATGTCGCATAACGTTCACATTATTCAACATTTGGCGGATGATGTAAAAAAGTTTGGATCATTGAATAATTTTTCAGCATTTGAATTTGAAAGCTATATGCAACCAATGAAAAAAAAATTAGAACTGGTGTTAAATTGATACGGCAATTTGCTGAAGATATAATTTTCTTCTCAAAGAAAGAAGAAACAAACAAACATATCAGACCTCTCAATTTACAATGTAAATTTAAAATCAGACCGATTGCTATAGATAAATGTGAACCATATAATGCAGGATGGTGAACTAAAAAATTTGTATTAAAAATAAATAAAGCAGATAATTGTGTTAGAATGATAAATGATGATAAAGTTATTATTGAAAATATTGTAACATCAAAATTCAATGAAAACATATTGATAATTGGGCGAAAATTTGATAAACTCCAAAATTTTTTTTAATAAACATTGTCTTTCAAAAATATTAAATATAATAGCTGTGTCAGATCTAAATCATCTTCAGTCCTGGATGCTAAATAATATTAAGGAAAAAGTGATGCATTTACCTGTTGATAATAAAACATCAATAATTATACCTTTATGGAATTTGAAGTAAGTTATACTAATTTTATTTATATAAATTTAAATATTATTTAATGAAAATAATAATAATGGTATTAATATGTAGTTTTTTTTTTTTTTTTGTTAATAATAGCAATATTATATTTATGCTAATTAAATTGTTGATTTTATTTAGGTCATCTTGGTCTGTTGTCCTATTCACTTCTACCAATGAAGTTCAGATAATTGGTTGGTTGGTGCTGATAAATGCTGGTTTCCTTATTTAAAATCAGATTGTAAAGAGAAATATATTTATGCATCTCAAATAAGCAAAATGATTAAAAAGTGTATTGTACATAACAATAACAATGGTACTATACATCAAATAACAAAAATTGCTGGACCATTTTATGAGTAAAATAAATTATCAAATTATTAAAATATAAATTATGTAATTTTTATATGTTATTCTAATCAGATAAAGAAAATCAGTGAAGAAAAACCAGCCAAGTTTGGTCAGAACAGTCATCAGAGAGCGATGAAGGTATGTATATTACAAAAAAAAAAAATTATGTCAGCTTATTTTAATAAGGATATTAGTTTATCACTTCCAGAAATACCAATATTTCCATCATTAAACTCCAACCCAAGTTAGTATTATATGAATAATATTTTTTAATCACCCTACGGTTAAACATTGTATATTTTTATTTAAGCTGATTCAAATTCGAATGAAACATGTGAAATATCAACCATATCTAGTGTGATTGATGATTCCAGTGTAACTACAACTTCTATAAATGATGATTCACTTGAAATGACAACTGAAACCAGCCCAAATCCTGCAGGTTTGTTATTATGATCATGCAATATAGTTTTTATGTTATCACTTTGTTAATTAATTTGCACAAATAATAATTTTTAACTTTATCATAAAAGCTGAAAAAATGATTTTTAAAAATAATATGGATCTAAGTGAAATATCAATAAGCTCTAATGATGAAGAAAAATCACCGAGTTCCTAAATGCAGCCACTGAAACTGATTTTATAGTTGACGATATTGACTTTACTGTTTCTCCTACTACAATTAACCTTCACCTAATCTTAGTGAATCTTTAGAAACAAAAAAAAAGGCTTGTACATTTATATTTTAATTTTTAATTTTAGATACTTTATTTACTTGACTAATTTTAAATATTTTTTTAATTTAGACTGTAGGGAAATTTCAAAATTAATAACTATTATTGAAAAAAATAATAAATATTACAAATCTACTGTTAAATAATTGTCACTTCAAATAATTTTATTAACTAATTCAAATGCTCGACTCTGCAAAGGAATAGAAAACATGGACAAAAAATTACAGGCTATCATGAAATCTGATGCTAGAGTAAGGGCACTGGCTCTTGCAAATCCAATTATACCTACAGTGTTTCTTAGTATATTGCCAGTAAAATCATTAGAGAAACTAGATACAGCTGTAGCACTTTTGTCGGTTGAAAACATGGATAATTTGATGCACAAAGGAAATTTAGTAAGTCAGATAATCAAGAATTTATTGTTTTAAATACTTAAAATACTTATTTCAAACAACTTTATTAATCGAAAAATTAATGTTTGTTACAGAAAAATTATATTATTTTGAAAGTAGGATAATTAAATTTAAGTTCTGTAATTAGAAAAGCTGTGAACTTGTGTTTCGATTATACAGTATTGGGTCACTTTAGTTATAAAGGAAAAACAAATTGTAAATTTATTGACTTGGCGCTGTTTTCTGTTATACATGGTAAATTTTATAGTTATAATAATTTATAAATAAACCTAAGTAATTTCATTGATTTTCACTTGTTTAGAATTATTATCAGGTTTTCTCAATACACCTTTAGTCACCAAAAATTCACATCAGTGTTGGAAAACTACTTGAGGCACGCACCTAAAGTGATTGCTTGTGAATGATTGGATTTTTAATTAAAAATAATAATTCATACTGTATGTGAAGGTACCACTATTAAGTTTTTAAATTTTTTTAGTTATTATGCTTATAATACCTTGTATATATAAAATAGACCAGGATAATATACCTTGTTATTAATAAAAATATGATTTTGCTATTCAATTGTGTTATTTTGATTTAGAATTAAATAATCTATGCAAATTTGACTATTAAATATCAATAGTACCAGGCGCATAGCAAAGATTTTATATATATATATAGGGGTAAGGGGCAAGAACTCTTGAGTTTGAATTGGTTTTTCCTTACCCGAAAGGTGTTAAAAATGATTAAAATTGTTTTTAAAAAAGGTAAATTTTTAATCTCAAATTAATTACAAGAATGTCTAAAATGTATTTTTAGAATGTAAAGTGCATAAAAAAAATTCCAAAAAAATTAAACTTATTTAATAAGAATTGAATGGTTATTTATAAGTAATTATTATGAATATTGAACAGTTATATAATTACACCTAGGAATGATTGTTGACTCCACCGAAACACCAAAAATGCACCGTAATGTAATTATCCATAAAACAGTAATTTAACTGACAAATGCACTATCATTGCACGATTAACTATGGATAATCTTCGTGCAGTAATACTATTATTGAACCAACGGTTGCACCGGATTTTCACCGTGTCTTGGACCATAGAATTACTGATTCGGGAACACATTTGCTGCACCGAAAATGCTACTCGGGCTACTCGAAGTCAACTTTTTTTCACAATACTTTCTGCGTTATTAATTCTGTAAATAACTATTTCTAACTTTTTTATGTACCTCTTGCCCTTGAAATGCAAAAAAATCATCTTAAAATAGGTTTTTTTATTTTATTTTATTATATGAATTTTGTAAATGGTCATTAAAATTCATACAAATTAGGTATCAATGTTTACCATAAAAATAAGTTTGATTTGACTTAGTCTACTAGGAATCAGAAAGGCTAAGAGAGATATATCTCTTGTCCTCATCTGTATTTTTTATTGTTACATGAATACCTAATAATATGTGATAGAAATTCTGAATTCGGTCAAAAATAATTGATAAAATTTCAGTGCTAAATATATGTATTTGTAAATATTAAGCTAATAACATTAGCTTTTCGGTTTAAAGCAGTGTCTTATTAGTTCATGCCAAGTACAGTGGCCCAGGAAACAAACTATCACAACTGTCATGTTGTCACGACCGACGCCACCCTTTTGACCTTTGGGTGCTAGACACCTTGTTATGAGGTCCCGACATATGTTTTCAGGTTCCGTGCCCAGGCTGATACGGATTCTAACAAACTCAACCACTTCCTTGAATCAAAAAAAAATATAGATTCATTATTTAATTATATCGTTTGATAATATGTAAATTATATAAAACAATAAATCAAAGATATAATTTAAAATTATATGACTTAACAAGCATTTTTTAATATAATTAAAAAAAAAATTATTACTCAAAGATACGGTTTACGAAATATCATTAAGAATCTAGGAATTTTTGATTTCATTAAAGTACAATTATCTTATATACATTCATTATTTTACGGTTGTTTATTTTCAAAGATGAATGATATAGATTCTGGACACAAATTTTTACACTCAAGAGTTGTTTTATATTAGATAGAGAATACTGAAATATATTAACTAGGTATATTAACTTATAATTAATAATATAACAAGTACCGTGATTTTATAAATTATAAGACTGTACAGATAAATGTATTAATATAATACAAAACAAATGGTGTAGGGGCTTTATATTATATAAACAATCTAATTACTTGAAATATGTCATACCTCATTAGTCAATACATCCCAAATTCCATCGCAATGAATTCTAATTCCTTAGAAACTGGCATTACTTTAACATCGGGCCATGCTGTAAATTAAATGTAAGTAATTAATTGATTATGATTTTGTACAGAATTTATAGATGTTGTAAAACCCGTTAGTATCCGATCTGGAAAACAATTTTAAGTAAATTAATAGGAGCAAAACAAATAATTACCTGTAATTCTAGTAAAAATATTAAAATTTATGATTACCAATAGCTATTTCTTCAGTTGGCCTTTTATCGTGATTTTTTTTTAAACACAAAATCGTCTAGAGCTCTGGATAGAGCTAATGTACCATTTACCCTGTTATTTATGACTGAACTGCCAGCAGCTCTAATTCTTTCGTTTTCCGATTTATTGTATGGTTTATGATCATATGATAATGGTTCCACAATTCCATTTACTGATGCAATAGCTCTAGAATCTCCAGCATTAGCCTAAAATTCAAAGAAAAAAGGAATATAAAAAAAACGATTATTGTGATACATAAATAAAAAAACATATTATTTTTACTTACACAATAAATTGTATTATTTTTTATTAAAACTACCACAGCAGTAGATCCACTCAATTCATCTTCTAGCATTTCATCTTCGGCCATAGCTGTGTCCATTTCTATAAAAACATATGAATTAAATATGTACCAGAAATGATAGTCAAGAATTTTTTTTAAAAAAAAAAAATATAATATTACCTGTTGTAATGTTTCTCTAATGTTATTTTGTTCATACTCAGGTCTTTGAGTAATAAATGTGTGTAAATTTTTGCCAGCATATTGAACTATTGCTTCACCTAAAAATCCAATATTTATAATACATTAACAACTTTTTAATTTCCATTAATTAGTTTATAATTATTTCATAATTATATGAAAGTATATATTGATTTATAAGGAATAGTAAATAATTACAATTTGAAGTCTATAAATAAAAATATGTAGTCAAAACAATATTAGGACAATCATAGTTTAATATTAGTTACCGATCTATAAAATAAATACATTATTACAAATAAAAAAATTTATTATGATTCTGCAATTATGACACATTATGACAGTATTCTTCGTGGACTACAAGTCCGTGGTGTTCGTAATTTATGTGTGTTCTGAGACAAATTACCTCCGTGATCATTGTAGACTCCAAAAAATGCAGCTTTTGGATCACTGGACAATTCTAGGATCTGAGTATGAGAATCTTCCATAGTGAGTCTCCATCCTTGCATGAAACAGATACCGACATTCAAGTACCGATTATCGCTAGTTTGAGTGGACTCCGTAATTACGGGATTTGATAACATATCAACCATAAAACTGTCCAGGTTATCTATAAGGCAATTATTACACCATATATTATGTATTATATATAACGAGCGTTTAAAATGAATCGAGACTGAATCGAGGCGTTCAGTACAAGTAAAACCATCGCTAAAAACGGCCTATGGAAAAAGTCGAGTCCAAGTGTTTTCAGAAAGAATGCTATTTTCTTTTCGTGGTTACCTGCCAGAAAATAAGTTACAATGCACTAGTCATGCAATTCGTTTTACGATTATAAAAAGACTGCGCTAGTAGAGAATACTCCATAGTATAGTCTATAGTCTCTATCAAAATGACCTGCTTACGGTATTGTTACGATTACATAAAATAATGGATGACATAAATCTATATGTATCAGTGATTTTCAAACTGGGTGCCATTGCGATTATCTCATGGTGTGCGTAGTTTTGAAAAATGAAAATTACTGTGTTAAATATTAACAAAAAAAAAAAAAGTAAAATTTCGTTTATCTAATCTGGTGTCATCAAAATTTTTATATACCTAATGCCTAATAATCTAGAAAAAAAAAATGGTCACGAAAAAATGACCATGACAGTTATGTACCGTGAACATTTTATGAAGAATACAGTCATGTACTGTGATTGAAAAAGTTTGAACTAATCACTAATCCATACTTTAACAGATTGTTTTTTCGATTTTTTTTATTTCTATTTTTTTTTTTAATCGTTAGAACTTTTCAAGCTTATTACAAATCTGCAAAAATATGTTACCGCTCACACTTAGTTCGGAAGTCATCGCCGTTTTAATATCCTGTATTATATTGCAGATATCAAGAGTAGTACGTGTTGCTCAAAACATGATTATATATACACAATGCGGAACATGCAAAAAGAGCCAAAGGGCGTTATTTTAATCGTTTATTATTTATTACTTTTTTTAGCGAAGTCCTAAAATTTTAACTATTCAATTTCCGCAGTGTCCATAATGAAATCGCGTAGCCAGCGAGTGAGGATGCCCAAGGCCCATTCCTGTATTTATATTTTAAACTATATATATATGTGATTGAGTATTAATAACGCGAGACTTCTGGATCAGCTTTTTTTTTTTTATTACAGAGAAATATTTTTTGATTCAAGCCATGAATTTTACATATTCCAGCATATTTCTATCGCCTGAAAAGAATTCAATTTTTAATTTCACAAAAAAAAAATATGTGAAATACTTACTTAATTTTTTACATAGTAGAAATATACTTGACATATGAAAAATTACATTAGTTTTAATTTTTTTCATGTTTCATTCATGATATTTTTATTATAGCCCCTTATAACAATAAAATGTACGCTATAACTTGAAAATTCTGTTTTAAACGTATTAAATATTATTAATATAATTCGATACAAAGGTATGAGTTATTATCCAAAGACTTGTTACTATAATGTCTGTTAAATATTATTTTTAATTTAATACATTAAATGTATTATTAGTTTAAACATTTCTTTTGTTGCATTTTAATAAAAAGAAATGTTTAAACTCAAATAAACAGAATAAAATAATTTATTAATATGATGACTATATTATTTTAACCTTTTCCAAATTAAAAGTTAACTAATTGACATTTAGTTTATCAAATTTTCGGTATAATAACTTCTAATAATAATAATAATAAGAATTAATAATAAGAAATAATTCTTAAAATCATGAAAAGTAATACTTATAAGTAGGTACAATAAAATTGGTGCTATCGTTTTTATGTACCAACTATACATGTAATAAAAATTATTTGTAAACATGAAAGTAAAATTTGATCATTCAATAATATTTGTAATATATGATTGCAAAAAAAAAAAAATAAAACTCCAAACGTTGGGTAATATAAAAAGGTGAACGAATGATATATTTATGTATTCTTGTTTTAAACTTTTAACCAATATAACAATAGTTATATCTCTATTCATTATTAATTAATATTAAAGTCACGTATAATCTATGTATAGTGCTTTATTATATTATTTAAATCATCACCAGAGTTTTTATTGTATAGTTTAAAATTTTGATTACTATGGTAGTCAATTATACATATATATGTATATAAATATCTACTATTATCAATGTAGCTATGAGATACCTATTTAATAATAAAAATTATAAATTCTATTATTTCAATTTGTTAAACTGTCTTAAGTAAATTGGTTAGTTAATTAAATCAGTATTAATAAGTATTAATAATATATATATATATATACTTATTGTCAGGGTTTGAAACTTTATGGATTCGCATAATTCTTATGAAGCTACATTTTAAAAATCTGATTGAATACAAATATAATACGTATAATTTAAATACAAAAATGTATGTTGTATATTTTCGCACAAATGACTTATTTTATATGATTCATGAGTAACGGTAAACCTACAGCCTATGTTTATAAATAAAAATTAATCCTGTTATACAATCCTTATTATACTGTATTACTATATTATTGTATATAGTGTGTATATTAGGTATATAATATTTATTATAGTATTATAGTAGTATGGTATTTGAAAAGTAAAAGTTTATTGTTTGCATTAATACATCGTTTAATAATATCAATGGTCAAATCATATAAAGGAATTAACGATGGGCGAATATAGGGGGGGGGATTCTAACCCCCTCGAAATATGTACTGTTAAATTTGTATTTAAGTTTTAGATTACAAATTATTTATAATTATTTATTATCGTTAAAACGATAACAAAGCACTTCCCGTAAAATATCGTAACCCCCCCACGAATTTTTTTCTCTGCGAGCACTGTATTATCTTTGAGTGCGTCATCGTGGTTAAAAATAGGGTGGGCTACCGCGACGGAATGCTGTCGACCGCTGTGGGCAGCGGTCTAGTCGTAATAATTTACAGTGATCGCGGCAATCATAATATTATACTCAACTTGTTTAATTTTAAGTTTTAAATTTTAAATTTTTAATATTTTAATTTAAAATTATTCGTTTATTTATTTTATTAATTATAATATTAATATATAATATGGCAGATGAGACTGAAAAATTAATTGATCTTGTATATAACTATCCATATTTATATTTATCCAGTCATTGTGAATACAAAAAGGTTGTTACGGTATAACAAACGTGTGTAACACAAATGGTGGAACACCAAACAACAGATCGCGCAAAATTGCCCGCGCGTTGTTTGACATCACAGATCGCAACGGGCAGCTCGCGTTCTGTTTGACCTAACCTTTACAATTATATTACAATTATATTGATTTTGTAAAGTTACTTACCTAATATGGTGCTGAATTGTGCAAAAGGAAACAACTAACCAGTGACCGCGATCGGATAGCATAGTTGATCTTAAAACCATAGATCGAAAAGCTTTTGGATAATTACGTGTATTAGTTTCCATGGAGGTTGTATTTATGATAGGGGTACCGGTGACTTTGTAACAATTGTTTTATGTGGTAATTAAATTTAACGGTAACTAAGGGTCAAAAAATGACGGCAATTTAAACAACGGATATGTGTTCATAACGAATCGGTAGTGAAAACGATGCTGGGTTGAGCGTAGTATTTTCGTTAAAAATGAAAATAAAAATGTCATGAAAGATAAAAATGGGAGTTTTTCAGTACCGGTGACGCAGCCTGTGGCGGATGTTGTAACTGCTTAGCGTTTTATAACAGCTTTATTTATTTATTTATTTATTACTTATTTATTATTTATTTGTTTTGACAAAAAGTGTACACCAAAGCGTTCGTTCTGAAATAGTATATTCGTAGGTGACTACACACTGTTCGTTTTAAAAAAGTGTTTTATTAGTGTACACTTTTTTCACGTCAACCGTAGGTGTGATACCTAATTTTCAGTGTTGGCCGTTATCATACTTCTTATCATTTAATAGTTGATTAAATTTTTGAATACATTTCATCTACAATCGTGATTTTCATGTTTTTTTTTTTTAACACAGATTATATGAATATAATCTGTGCTTTAACCATGAAGATAGCCAAATATATATTTTATAATAACTATCAATAGAAATACTATTTTCAGTTAGCTAATCTACACCAAAAACGATTGTTTTAAGATACCATACTTGATCACGCCACTTACACTTACCTAGATACTACACTAAACAGAAAGCGGACTGTCCGCGCGGCCAGGCTGCCGGTCCGTTGCGTACTAGTCCGCCGGCTCGCTGATAGTCAAACAGAATGCGGACAAGTTTGAGCGAACCAGTTTGAAAACTGCACAAAATGTACTACTGGTTATTTTTAATTTTTAATTTTTCATATTTCTGTATTCATATTACAAAATGTCAAGCAGTTCTTTCGACGAAGAAGAATTGCTTCTTCTGCTTGCCTTAAGTCATGCAAGAAGAAAAAAAATAAAATTAGTATATGAAATAAACCAAAAAAAGAAAGAATTCGGGGAGTTTCACCGACCATGCAGTGAATTGAATTATTTTGAAAACTGATTTTTACATATAAAATCTATATTTAAAATATAATATATTTCTTTTCTATTATATTTCTATTTCTTTTTATGTATACATTTTATTTGAGTCCACCACGAACTTTGTGAAAAAATACAACTACTCGTTTGTTTACGGCGGACTATACTAGTTTGTCGCGGTAGACCGCTATCTGTTTAACCAGAATGATGCATTTAAATGAAGTACACAGTCCGCGATGGACCGGCGGCTTGGCCACGCAGAGAGTCCGCTTTCTGTTTGCCGGACCTTAATAAGTGTACACTTTTTTTTCAAAACGAACAAAGCTATTATGTATAAAGATAGGTATAAAGATAATACTCTGAGCCCTGAGGAAATAATATCTTTAGATAAATACTTTAATGTGTATAATTTGTTTATGCAATAACACAAGTTAACAAACACTTTTCATCGAACGTATACATATGCTTGTGTTTAATAAAGGAAATATATCTTATAAATATATGTTATGTAAATTAAATAATTAATCACATCCGGAACATTAAAAGTTTTGTTATATAATAATTCCATTGCTATAAAGAGTAAAATATGTTATTTAAATATCACTTTATCAACCCAAAGTATAACCTACCTATATGAATGCAAATTTTTTTATTCCATTTAGTTTTTATGTACAATCATATAAGTTTGACTGCATAATTTTAGTGTTTACAACTTTTAGTGTACGAATATCTGACGAGGAATCGCAAACAACAAACATCGCACTGCATCGTAATTTACTGGATACCTAGTATCATTTAATTTCAAACCAAACAATTTTACATTACACACAAGCAAAAATGATCTTCCTCTTCAATTAAATTGGTATATAAAAATAAATATAATGTTGTCGGAAACCAACGATGTTTATTAATACCTTCAACTTCAAAACGTTCAGTTATTTTAATTTAATCGTTACCTTTGTTAAAATTAGACGGAAGCACATTAACGAGCAATAAATTGGAGGATGATTTATGCGAAAAACTCGCCCAAAATATTTTCTCGAACTTAAGTTTTAGTCGTATAGTTTTACTGGTAAACTTAGATTCGTAACATTAGTAGATAAGGTTGATTTATTGTACATAAACGTTCTTGTGTTCAATTCGTGTTGTTTATGTGCAATACATCGTTACAATAGTGTGTTTTTTTAAAAAAAAATGTTAAAAACAAACGCAAAACTGTAAAACAATAAAAGCGTTTAAAGTAATTTATCGATTTCGTAATAGCACCGGGTAAAAATGTTATGATATCCGTCTCCAGGATTTTAATAGGACAACGATCTATGATATTATGTTTCACCTTTCACAGCACTAGCTACTGGTATCATCCCTGTTCTGGGCAATAATAAATTCAAGATAGATTGCAACAAACCATGATCATTATGTATATATTAATATAATTTATGATATCATTTCATAGTTATTATTAGTTTTTGATCCATACAACAATAATTAATCAGCGAATATTAATGTCGGATAACATACTATATATAAACTATTTTTTTTTTGGATGTCTTACATGATGCTTTCCGAGCTATAAAATATGTGTTTCAAGTATTCCATGTTGTAACTACAAAAAACGTTTGGATCATTTCTTGCATTTTAAGCAGATTTTATAATTGTTGGGGCATTGCAGTAGACGTTTTGAATTTTCTAAGTAAATTTTTAATCCATTTCTCGTATTATGACTAAAAAACTGACTTCATTGAAATATAAGCATAGTAATACGCATAATATAAATCATTTTCATTTTGTACTAGGTATATATAACATCAGGTAATCTGATTTTAAATTAGACAAGATTGAAATATATCTGTATGCCACCAATTATGGTTGTGTTTCGTATTACGTCTAAGAGTACTTCTGGTGTTATACACCCATTACGTATTTTCCGAATACTTACATTTAATTTCTGTATACATTTTTTGAAAGGGCTTTTTTTTTTAATATTTCTAATGCATTATTCAAAGTGTCATAAATGCATTTTTTGTTTTTAAATGCCATTCTCATGATATTTCTAAGACCTTTAAATCCGAACCCTAATTATAACGAACACACAGTTATTTTAGAGCAACAATATTAATAAAGCACGCACGGCACGCGTAGTCGGAATACCTTGTACACATCCCTTGACTCGACGTCATCGTCATCGTGACAACGCTGAACGTTATACACTCGAATAACTCAAAGACCGAAACTTTCTCTCGGTCGAGGCATATTACGCACAGCTATCACTGCGGCGCGCACACAATAATTTATGACGAATCGTTCTCGGAATATTATCTCATCGACCGCCGCCGCGGGCTGTGTTCACAACAAATATAATATAATTACGCTGCAAGATTTCGGCGCCGCACCATACGCGTTGAGCACACACGCGTGTGTATGCACGTCGTATTATTATCGTCGTAAATAATTATTAGCCGCGGCGAGGCGAAAACAACATACATTTATGGCACCGACAAATTAGTGTACTCTGCAATGCCCACGTGAATAGTATGCCATAGGTATACACGTATGTATAATCATCATATTATTATACCTACGAAATAGATTGTACCTAATGGTGTTATTATTATACTTATTAGTTATTACAATAAGTTACTGCTCATCGCAGCTACGAGTTGTCTGTCGCTGCAGCCGTACGCGGTAGTTTTATCGTGGTAATTTTTTTTTTTTTTTTTGTTTTCGTTACCGAAACAACACCAGCTGTGTATTTAAATTAAAACATTCGTGGGTAATATGGCGTATAATATGCGGAAACGTCTCGTAGAATGGTATAGATGCATAATATTATAAGCGTTAAATCTCTACAAAGAATTCTGTTTTAAATCGAGTGATTTACAATAAATTACAATTGCACACGTTGCAATGATAAAATTCAGTATGAAATATACAACATACTTTCAAAACGATTTACTGCAATAATTATTACGGGGCTTAATTTTTATAAAACTTGTCATGTGTCGCGACACACATGGTCGATATTGTTTGTTTTTCTTTATTAACACTTTCTAAACACTACGTTTAGGTATTACGGACTTATATTCTTTGATCGAATCGTATACTTATATATTATATATTTTAGCCCCATATAATCCAGCATGGAATCATTAGAATAACAAAAACTTTATCCTTTTTAGTTAGTATATAACAATGATAAAAGACACGTAGTCGCGATTACTCGGGTTCAGCTAGGGTAGATATAGAAATATGAAATGGGGGCTAATTTGTATTTGCAAAAGGACAAATAATATACCTAATTTTAGTAAATATACTTCCATTAAATTGCGGTCAGCGGTGATTCTTAAGATAAATAGACATACAGCTGCAGTTGCGGTCACGTCATTTTTAGGGTACATCTGAGTTGCGATCATGTTATTTTAAAGATACATACGAGTTGCAGTTATGTCGGTGGTCGGTTATATTATAATTTTATATAATTTTAAAAATATAAGTGCTGTTCATGGAAATAAAAGCACAAAAATAAAAAAAAATAAAAAAATTGTAAAAAGTAGAGGTTGACTTATTAGAAAGTAGAAACCAGTTTATCATACATACTTTATAGTGGTATATCAATAGCTATTTTGAACAATTACATTATATTGGTCTTAACACGAGATAGTGCGAAAAAGCATATTTTATAGAATACAAATTCAGACAAAGGTGACAATATGGTCTTTATCTAAAGAATAAAAAAAAGGACTGATAAATACGATATTTCGATTTTTAAAAAAAAAAAAGCCTAATGCAGTACGAAATACGAATAAATTAAATCAATTTAGCGCGAAACAGCTGATGCTGTAATATAAATTTTAGATACTGCACAACAATGTCGATGCACGGAACGTGAAACATCAAAATATGCAATTTACTATGAACATAACATCAAGTATTATAATATATTACAAAGTACAACAAGCTGTGCTATTCTATGTAAGAACGTAAGAAACCTGGATACTCTTGAACCGTAAAGGGGTATACCTACATAATATATTACATCCATTAATTTAAATTATGCGTTTGTAGAGCTATATAGAATCTAATTTCTTGAACTACTATACAGTTTCCAAAAATTCCAACGCATTTTATCGTTCGTCATTTCGCAATGTATTGTATGTATGAAAAGTAATAATTACAGAACGTAGCATAAAAATGCATTTCTCATTATTAATAAAAGTTTAAAACATAAACAAATGAATAAAATAAATGCAATTTCATATGGCACGTGGCCCGAAATGAGTGTTAATTCGTATAAAAAGTAAAAAAAAAAATTACCAAACCGTTGCATACCAAGTACACAATATGTATTTTTGCGTAATAATCAACACGGATTGCTCGCGACACTCTTGAATCCCACATATATTATTATAGAGTAGCGCGTTATAAGTGATATTATTCGCTGTAAAATAATATACATCATGCTTCCATTAAACGTAATTAATAGGGGTACCTACGTTTCAGAGAGAACGTACAACTTTCATGTTTTCAATGGTTATTATGAGTTCTGTGAATGGTAATCATACACTGTAACATCAAAACAACTTGCAACTTTGCGAATTCAATATTAAAAAAAAAAAAAAAAACTCGTTCGTTATGTAATATTATAATATAAATATAGTCAAACGATTTCGGTGAATACAAAATTAATTAACATTTTTCCGACCAGTAGTACAATAATTTGCCAATTATTCGGGAACAACTATAATATATACTGATGATGAAACTGCGATGGCAGCAGTTTTACATAATTGTATGAGCATATCGGACCGAAAAAAAGCTGAAAACTTGATGCCACCATCGTTGCGTACCTATTATTATTGTTTCATAAGACAACACAGCTGTTAATCCGATTTTCAAATCGTTACACTCGAAAAGCGAATTTTTAATCATCGTTCGACACCCGTTTGCTGTTAACCCAACCGTCCCCTAATTAATAATTTAACGGAACAATCAACGTTTTCCGTAGTTGATTCTGGCCCAAACACTGGTACGACGTGAGACGGATTAATAAAAATAAATCTATGGCGTGCATTACTGTGGTAAAATCACGTAGAAACTTAGCGAACACATCATCACAGTCAGTATAGAGCGATATATGGCTCCCAACTACGAGATATTTTGTGGTGGTCCGGAAACCATACCTACAAAATTGAAAAAAAAATTTCCTTTACTGGGTGCGATACAATAAAACAAAACCAACAATCGCCGATGTGTGAAAAAGTTTGATGTTGATTTATATTCATGTCTAAGAAGAAAAAAATTGTCTAAAATTGATGTGGTCTGTGACGTATGGAAAGTTCTCTATGTGGTCCATATAGTGTCAAAAAGGTTAGAAAACACTGCAGTATAGAGCAATAAAGAAACGTATTATACAACGTTTAAAATTCGAATCCACGTCCCCGTCGGCATCGAACGCATATAGGCATTTATCTGTTCGTATAATTCCATCGCACAAAGCGTTTTCATTTATTTTAGATTCTGAACGAAGTGATGGAATCTATTGATTTTACAATGATGTGTGTTTTTTTTTTTTTGTGTCTGACGACAACTTTTTTTGCACTAAAAATGCTTCGATTTGGGTATACAGCAACTTTTCTGAAAGGAAAGTAAATGTATATGGTACTTGGGCAAGTCAAAAATCTAACTTTTTTAATACTTTTTGCAAAAATCGAAAAAAACGTTAAAAAAATTACGAAAAAACGGGGTATTTTACGCAAAATCACGTTTTTACAAACTACATTTTTTTAAAACGCTCTAACTCAAAAACGAAAAACCGCAACAACATGAAATTTTCATCAAACCTTTATATTAGTGTTCTCTATACGTGGTTAAGTTTTCAAAGTATTTTGACATATTTTGACTTATTTATAGACAGTGCCGGGTTAAGGGGGGGGGGGGGGGGCAAAGGGGGCAACTGCCCGGGCGGCAAATTTTTATGGCGAAAACATAAGATTTAAAGTGTTCAAAAATGAATGT
>JAIPRK010001405.1:46651-67996 GCA_025469195.1 Chaitophorus viminalis | reverse complement strand
TAAAAAAAATGTAATATTAAAAAAAAAGGGATGAAATGCACACATCCAACGGCACACACGAACGCCATGACAAGAACGAACATACCAAAACAAAACAGGAACGATCGTACCATTTACGATGTGCGTATAGGGTGGTGACGGGGGGCATAACACAAGCAGTACTACCACAACAGTCGTTGTGATTATAGACTGTTTGATCACACTGGTGTGTTAGCCGGCGGTTGACAACTGTATCCAACAAATGTAATAATTACAAAAAAAACTTAAACATGTCAAGTATAATTCAGTACAATAATTAGCCAATTAATTAACGGGATCTGATAGCCCAGAAAATAGAAGTGTACTTAAAATAGATGAATATATGTAATTTTTAAAATCAAACATAATGAGCCGGCAACATTTGTACATCGTTTTTTCGGTATTCTAAGAAATTTGTACTTTCGGTTTCGGTTTTTTTTCACAATGAATTAACTTTACCAAGGTAAAGCTATCTTAAAAATAAAAATAAAGAAATAAAAACAGCCGTAAAAGCAAATACATCTCTACGGAAAAGTCAATAGATCCCTTGCTTCGAATTTATAAAAATTAAAAACTAATAGTTTATTTAATACTTACAAGTATACCTATACCTACCTAAAAAGTATTTAAACACATTTCGATGTATCAAAATCATATTAATTCGAACGAATGGTTTTTGAATTTTTATAATTTAAGATTAAGGAAATTGTCTCTATCCCGATAGAAATATCTCTAGTCCACTTTGTATTTGCATCCTTTAACCACCTAAGAAAAATAACTTTTGAATTTTTTTGTTTCTATCAAATTACAAGATATACAACGTAAAAGTTTATAAATAAAATGACAATGTATCGCAATCGAAAATCAAATTATTGGGTTCATAATTAAATAGGAAAGTAAATGTAAGTTCATAAGAAATGTTTATAATGAAGGTAAGCATGTCTGGTAGTTAACCCAAAAATGTGTAAATGACTATTCATTACATATTGCACTTGCACCATGGTTCGTAAACCGTGTTAATAAAACGCTAGTACGGTGTGTAAGATAAACTACCATGGTATTTTCAATTTTTTTAATTGTACATTAAGCCAAGTTCCTACTACAATGTACAATGTAGTAATAGTAACTACATCATACCGTATTGAGTCGTGTAAAATACTAGATTTATTCTGACTGTCTGAACCATGTGGTACTTGTATGGCATAACACGAGGTATACCTCGTACGAGATATATCAACATATTACCAAAGTTACCATACGGTACCGCCTACCGCATAGTTGAATAATGAATATATTCAACTTTTGATCCTGTGGTTACCCATTTTAATAATGATCTAATAAATTAGAGCATGCACGAACGAGGAAACAACGAACACGATTTTATAGTTAAATTTTAATAGTTTCACTAATGGATTATTATTTGATTATTTCATTAAATTTGATATTTACCATAACTACACAGATCGGACGGTGGTTAAAGTGTATCAGAATAGTATAAGTACATGATACGGAACTAGGAACCCGGCTTTAATTTATTATCTAATTATGTATACCGTGTGCTATATTTTTAGTAACCTTATTCAAATACATGTGAAAAGTTGAATATTTTCAACCATTGGGTATAGTTTAATAGCATGATAACCATTAACCAATATTGGTTGCACGGTCCACGGTGTCTACACGGAACGCAGTAGTGTAATGGTACCTTCATGTTTCAAATCCGTTATTTTTTATGTTGCGATTTATTCGAAACTCGTTGGCCGTTAATAGTTTAGTACAGTCATTAATTAAACACACACACATATAATATATACCACGTCTGTACAATAAAAAAGCGATGCGAAATTTGCTTACGGTCTCGTTGGTACTTCGGTGCTCGTACTTAATCCGGTTGATATTTCTCAGGAAACCAATTTGTCACGCAGCACACTTAATATACTAGAAATTATTAAAATAACAATAATAATTCACATGTTTTTATACTAATCACAATAGCTGTCCGCGATATTAAACATTGCAAATATATTAGAGTAATATAATATTAACAATGAAAATAATTTAAAATGAATATCAAATATAAATTATCATTTCGGTGAAGAGCACAAAAATGGGCTACGGAGACGGTTAAATGTGAGTGATTACTGGACGCTCAGAGCGGGGACTTCGTACATGGTTCGCGGGCTCTTCACGATACATAGCCATTCGTCAAAACTGGTTGATGTAAACTGTGTAAACTGGTCAACGGGTGAGAGTCACACGACCACAAGGTGTAAAGGGTGGTTCACATATCACCGTTCTGTGCCGTGTCGTGTAAAATAATCTTCTCTGGTTGGCTGAACCCTATGGTTATTTAACGGTATACTTGAAACTTTCAAAGAAGAGTTAAAAATATTTTGAAGAATTTTGAGCAAACAAAAAACCTCTATCAAGTGTCTTGATTTTATAGAATCAACATGTGGTTCATTTCCAAATATTTCTATAGCATTAAGAATATTATTAACTCTTTCGATAACCACTGCCAGTGCTGAGAGAAGTTTCTCGAAGTTAAAAATTATTAAGAATTATTTAAAAACAATCATGATGCAAGATCGACTCTCTGATTTGGCGATTATTTCAATTGAACGGGATTTGTGCGAAAATATGACTATGACAATATTGTTGAAAAGTTTGCAGAAATAAAAGCCAGAAAAATTAATTTTTGATAGATAAAATGATTTTCACTGTCTTATTAATTTGTCTGTTTATTGTAACCTAAGAAATATTTTGTGAGTTGAGAATTATTGATGTCATTATAATATGTTTATAGATTGATAATATAATACCTAGATAAATATTAAAAGGTGTTAAAAGTATTTTTGCCCTGGGCCTCGCAAATCCTAAGAACGGCCCTGCTTGAAAGTGATATCCCGCGTCTTCTCGTACGTTACCGCAACGTAACCAAATGATAACGCATAGTTTAATATAAAATTGAACTTTTGACCGCGATATTCACGGTGCGGTTGTCAGTGCCTATACATTTAGTGATATTATAACCGATTTAAATCATCTAATATATCGTCTATTCGTCTTCCTTAGCTATTATTTTACAACTTAGTGAAAATTCATCAGGAGTGTACCAAATTTTATAATTTCAGAAAAAACGGGAAATATTAATAACGGTGGTAGAGTGGTTGCCGAAAGGAATGTGTGATACTGTGATGTCACCGAATACGTCCGTGTTGTATTCCGAATACACGACAAGTCAGTGGGACACGGCACAATGCATGTGAACTGTGAAGTGACTAATTGGAATTTTGGGTCAGATATACAGATGACGTATAGATATTAGATTGCGCATAGACTTTCTAAGAGTCCAGGCCTATGAAGTATGCATGAAAAACTATAATAAATACTATTATATTATGATACAATACGTTATTGTATATTCACCTCAATAAAATATTTTTAATCATGAATTTCGTTAAGTTTTTATTTTCAAGCACACTTGAGAGTTGAGGTACAGATAAAAATTTTCGCTTAGAAGTTTTAACCGTTTTCATCAATAAAAAAATAATTTAACTATAAAAAATATATCTAGATAAGGCCTAAATCTAATGCTTCTTCGGTCTTCTGAAGTAATATTATCAGCAATTAAAAGTTTTACGAAATACCATAAAAAAAGACCCTACGACATTAATATACCTGTATTGCCTATATATAACGCCGAGAAATAGAATTTTTTTAGAACAGTAATTAGTATTTAGTTTTATAGAACAGTTGTTTGATTTTATTCATTCACTTATTGTCTATTGGGCATTGTTGAATGATTTTAGTTTTTAAGTTCTACGTTATAACTTAAGAATGTTATGAAGTTACTAAATATTATGAATATTGAAATGTGACTACCGTAGCTAGTGTATAGAGAAAACATAATAATTTAAATAACGATATAAATGTTAAATCATGCCGTCGCTGTCAGTATTTGGAAACTGAAAAGGTTTCTATTTAATTTTCCTTTGTTGTTTATGATTTTGTGATTAAGGGATCGTGACCAAAAATAGTTCGTTGCCAATTGTGGTACTTCTCACCATAGAAAATGGTTGATTCCCAGAAGTAAAAAATGATATGTCCTTTCCTATTATGAATGATTATATTGCAACAAAAAATATAAATAAATCTATAGAATCATACATCATACAATATATAATATATATTTATTTATGA
Source organism: Chaitophorus viminalis (assembly GCA_025469195.1). NCBI lineage: Eukaryota > Metazoa > Arthropoda > Insecta > Hemiptera > Aphididae > Chaitophorus > Chaitophorus viminalis. The sequence goes on along the minus strand of JAIPRK010001405.1, from coordinate 63,775 downwards.
ACACTCCATTATCATTTAAGTAAATGTTCTATCAACCTAACTTTACGTGAATTTTATTAGTTTTTCATTCGGTTTATTATGTATAATTTCCGTTTAATTTTTTTTTGGGACCAAAATATTTGAGGATCTTACAATGCTAATTGGAGAATTTATTGAGAAATCATATTTTTCATACTGTAAACTATATACTATGTATGCATCAAGTAAAACTGGTAAAAGAAACGAAAAATTGACAAGAAATTAACTGAAATGGAGCAATGAAGAATACTGAGTAATACCACCTGACGAGAAATGACCATAATATATGTATTTTTAATTGACTTAAGGATGCAGCAGAGGGCCAAAAACAATATTGGTTTTAATCTATTGTAATAGTTTTAAAGGTTAATAATATTAGGTTTTTAAGAGGTGTGATTTGTATTTAATAGCTTATACGTGTATATTGTTATTATGAGATTTATCACACTTCAATAATCATTATTAATTTTAAATGATTCGAAATTAAATTATGAACAGCTGGTTATAGGGATTAGGCACGCCCCTATCACTTCATTTTCGGATGGTAATTTTGATAAGGTCGGCTGACTATCAAACTACATCACCAGCTAGCCACACCATGGCCCTTTTGCAGCCTGGTAGAATAATTTTTGTAGATGCAGTAATTTTTAAATCTTTGATGAAATGTTTTTATTATTAGTTCACCGAATAGTTATTGACACGATGACCTTTATATGTATGTACGAATCATATATAGAAACTTATACTGCAGAACTAATAGTCGTTAATTATTCTTCCATTTATTGTATTGAGAGATTTTAGTATCTAAGGCTATATAATATCTCGATTATTATTTTAATGCTCAATCAAATGATAGGTAAGGAGCAGGCAAAGTTAAATTGCTATAAATACTCAATGAAATGGTCACCCATCCGAGAACTAGCGACCGGTGAACGGTTAACCACTAAAGGATCTAAAGGGTTTTAGTCTTTAATATTGGTATATATAGTTATTAATTACCAGTCGTCCGTCATCCGTCTCTCCACGGCAAAGGTTGCCGAAAATTAATCTTTACCTCGCAATAACAATCACGAAACCGTCTTCAAGATTCAAGGTCATAACCGATTAATAAAATCAGTTAACATTTATTCATAATATTGTGTAAGTAATGACGATTGCATAATCAACTGTAATCTCAAATTTTGCTGTGAGCTACCGCACAATGTATAATATAGTACCTATACACATATCCGCGAATTATTCTAAACCAACGACACCAATAACGTTTTTACATTCAAGTCTATGTAATGCGGTTCCTATAATTAGTTATTAGATATGTCTATACACGTGTACATATAAATATAATTTTATGTGTTAGCATACATTTTTTTCATCAATTTTTAGTTACCTCTTAAAAATATGTATAATTTGTTGACTATGATTGAATACTAGAATATTTTGATTGTTTTTGGAGACGATTTATTCGTGTTTAACATTATGTAAATATTTATTCCTGTTACTTATTGCATACAAGTAATAACTAGTAAGTACTTTAACCAGTAACTACTCTAGAAATTGAAGATGTAATTATTTATATAACTTATGGTGGAAAAGTAAAGTGTACCTAATACCTCTCGCCTCTTTAGTTGTACAGTTACATACTAGTATGGATAGCTCCAGTTTTAGTAGCGATAAGTTCAAGAATGTGTAAAATGCCCGATAAGACTTATAAAGATTATTAAAATTTTTAAAATAACTATCGAACACAAAATGGTCGCGTGATACGGTTTTTTCGCGTCATACTAGTGGCACGCACTGCGAGATCTCAATACTGTGGCTACTATTATTGCACAATGCCACTGTGGCAGTATGGAAATTGTTTTATTTTATTATTTTTCAGGATTACAATTATTGTTAGAGGAGTGAAACGATGAGAGCTTACCCGAACTGTTTACATAATGTCGATTGTTCGGAATATCAATCGACCTATAGATTTGAATTTGCCACAAAGCAATATTTTATATCCATAGAATGTTTCAATAATTCCAACTACAGGATATTTGGTTTACCGAGACAGAGAGTTTTATAAAATAATTTTTTACGAACCGTGAATGAACGTCCAACGATTACACATCACTACATCAGTATTAATGAAAGCTGTTTTTATATTTTGTTGTAATTGTAATACTACGAGTATATTATTATGTTCGTCGATTTTCATTCTCGTTTTCTGGCATTATAATATAATATGTGGCCATGTGGGAAATCCTCGGAAATAGGTAATAATAATTAATATATATACTACTAATAAAATATCATGGGCACTAAGTAAATTAGACAATATTTTACAAAGTACCTACTGCCACGTTTAAAATTGTCCGCGTATCCATAAATACAAAATTTTCATCGTTAAATTACAAATAAAAACCACCATTTGACAAGAAATTTACAGTTTTTGGAATCATTAAATGACAATTAAAATTTACAGACGAATTATTTTTGTACTAATGTCATTGTTATTGGTAAATAAAACGGATGCTTTTAAAAAATAATTATAATTTTTACTATTTATTAAGGACTTACAGTTATTATTTATTAGTGATTAGTAATTATTAGTTTAATTATTAGTTTATTACCTTTTGGAATAGTTACTCTAAACGTCTAAACTATTTAACTATTACAACTTACTCATACTTAACATTTAATATTGTTAAGAAGAATAGTGTGTCTGAAGTCTGATAATGCTCACGTATAATAATAATGGTACCTAGAACCAGAACCTAAATTATTATTTATAAATATTATAATTTGGGTATTAAACGTTTATGCATATGAACGTTTTGCGCTAAACCTCCTTTGCTCGTCTAACCATAGAATAATTATAAAATCATAAGTTCATATAGACAATTAAGTAATGTTGTATTGTACTGCCGGTTCGACATTATATTTTAGTATTTTACAATTTGCGCCTAACACGCATGCGACACGGTCGTCGAGAAAACATGATCCGCATGATCCGTTTCAGCAACGACGTGAAGGTGATATTATGCAAGTGAAAAGGTATACGAACAATATTTGAAATCATTAAATAGTTTTTTTTTTTTTCTAACGTCGCAACATTGAGCGCGTCTATAGGACAGACGTCGAATCGCACGCGTCAGAGATGACGATTTTGACAATACCCAAATGTACCGGAAAACGATGAGTAATGTTGCGACTTCGGTTATAAAACTTTTGTGTATACCACTGTTGCGCGATACTGTTTTGTGTACAGTTCGATAGCGGCGGCCGCGACAATCGAAACACAGCCTACTCGATTGTGCGCCACCGCCATTATCACGGCTGATAACGAGTCGTTCAGTGATCATGTCGATTTATTGTTAGTGGTCACTGGTCAGTCGGTCGAACACTCGAACGACGATCAGTCCGGCCGACCGCGCGTGTCGCAGTCGCCACAGTTCGCTGTCGCGTAGTAAGCCCACCGTCGTCGTACCCCTCCCACAACCACTTGTACACGAAGGCGCCACGAGAGAGCGCGCGAGTGGCGGCCGTTCGCGACACGATTTGATACGAAGCACGAACGTTTTCACCTGGGCCATGGGCGCGAGACGCGAACACGTGATCGCTCTGTACAAGACCGTAAGTACGACAGTGATCGACGCCGATCACGTAATGGTTTGTTCACGTTTGTCCGTGGCAGATGTTAATATTATGTTATGTTGTTGTGGTAGATTATGATGGTTAATATTGGGTCACTGTATAATTATCATATTTTTACAATTTTTTTTTTTTTTTTATTGTGATGAAAATAATTATTTTATATAGTTTGTAAAAAACGGTCAGCTTTCCTATCTATTTAGTTTACCGGATAATAGAAAAATAAAGCATTATTTGTTCGGCTATAAAAATAAAATGGATTATACAATAATACCTACAATCCATAATCCCGTGTTGTGTGAGTGCTCTGATTTCCATCCATTATTGTTCAATCACATGATATCATAATAATATTCCTTACACTGGTGCCGCTGCACGTATAGTACCACGCGTACGCACTGCAACGTCCTTTCCGCTTTCGCAGGCAATACGGAGGGGTTACTCGATGCATCGCAGTGATTAATCAAGATCGATCCCCCCCATGGGCGCCCATTGGGGGGGGGGCAAGACGGGACATTTGCCCTCCCCCCATGTCATGTGATTCGTGTCCACGGTAGAATAGTTAGAGAGTGAAGACTGTTACTATTATGAATTTATGGCATAACTTAACAATACCACAGATTATATTCATAAAATCTGTGACAATACTACTTTTTTTTTTGTGTGATACCTTATGGAAAAATTCTAGTCACGTCTTCAATGGAACACGATTTTTAAAACATTATTTCGATTATTCTTCTCACCATATTATCGTATTATTCCTGTTGTCGACATCGTTTTCATGTATTTATTTATCAAACATTTTTAATTTTTATAAATAAACGCATGAATAACGATGCATTCAGCACCGCCCACCGTTTACCAGTCCATTTCGAACCAACGATAATATTGACAAATTGATAATATTAATATAGTATAGATTTTGCAATATCGTAGATGTAACGGCGACGAGTTTTAATATTACTCGGCCACTCGTCTCATAATAACTTTTTATACTTTTTCATTTTTCCGTTGCTAATAGTACCTTTGTAAAGATTTTCGAAAAGAAATACTGTTTGAAGTATTAATATCGTCTTTCTTTGGACTTTTCTTTATTATAATATTGTATAACCGACAAATCCGAGGCCAATTTGTGATGCGCGGTATGTATTAATACTTTTCGATTTCATTTTTACCATTTCTTCTTTGAATACTTTTGGCTGTTGACAATTTAACGAAGCTCATTACACCGCTAGCCCACAGCATCCTCTTTTTGCACTTTAGAGTACCGTGGTTCTAGAAAACAGCATTATTCATTTTTAATTAGTGTAATAAGCACAGTAATAAGTAGTTTTGTTGAAAATGTTTAAAACCGTATTTTTTCTTCGATTTTTCGTAAATAAAACTACTCAGTTCTATATTTAAACGGTTTCTGAACAATTATTAAATCTTGCTCCCCACCAGCAACAATAAAACCTTGGACGATATTTTGTTGTTTTATTTCGCGTAGTACCTACGTCACGGCGTCACAGTATATTGCGTCACTATTCACTTAAATTTACATCGACTTTTCGAATTGATTTGCCTCCAAGAATCGTTATGAATCATTATTAATTAAGCGATTGTGCTAATTTGATAAGGTCACCTATAGGTATAGCTTTATGTTTACAACGCGTATAAAATGCTTTTTTTTTTAAATATCCATCGGTAATAGACATTGCAAGTTTTCAATCGTAAGTACAGCAATAAAACTATATTTTTAAAAAATTTTAACATTATAAAATATTGACCTTATAGTTTCTCATTGTTATAATTTTATAACTATAATTTATTAATTATTTTTCACTTTAGTTTTTGGCCTTGCAATGCACTTCGTGATTACTTAACCTATCAAAATATGTTATACTTAATCATATTTTATATATAGTAAATAGTAATATATTAACTATTAAGTACAATATTAATTATTCTGTGCACGTTTTGTCGTTTCTTAAGATTTCCACCATAATATAGTTACCATTTTAACTGTACATAAATATTTTTTGTTTTTTTTTTCATTATAGTTATAAAGTATTCCTAACATCATCATCTAAAGCGTAAAGAATAAAATATTTTTTTACAACTGTACATGTTCAAAGCAAAATGTTAATTTCGTATGTTTGGATTAACGAGAATGATAGAAGTTATTTAGTTCTATTTAATACAAAAAGACAACATATGTATTGTGTTGCAATTATAATGGACAATAATTGTGCTATTATTGTAGGCAAATATTACAAAATTACCATAAAAGTATTCATTTGTTGTTAATGACAATATTACAATAATTCAAACCGTTTTAATTCGTAAAAAATGCCATAAAAAACAACTATAAAACATGCATAGTTGATTAAATTGAAAATTCTGTATGTATATTACGGTATACTATATAGTATATGGTATATAGATTGCAATCAACAGAAAGCTCATTTTGTTCAATAGGTAAATTTCATCATTTACCTATTCTCAAGAAATTCTTAAATTGTTTATTTCATTAATTAAACAAAAACAGTTTTTCGATAAAAAATATTAGTTTAATTTATGTTTATTAATTATTTTATAAGGTCAGTAATAAGAAAAGATATTTAGTATAAGATAATATATGACTGACATAAAATATTTTTTTTCCTATTTTGTTTCAGTTACTTCATATGGGACGAGACTATCCGCAGGGTTATGATTTTTTCCGTTCACGGTTAAAAAAAGCTTTCCAACGCAATAGTGATATTACTGATCCTGAACAAATACAGTCATTGGTCAAACGTGGAGAATTTGTAGTTAAAGAAATTGAAGCCCTATACATGCTTAAAAAATATAGAACATTAAAAGAAAGATATTCTACAAAGGAAGATCCATCAAAGTCATAGAATTAATTGTTTAGTTTTTATATATTATTATAAAATAACATTCATTGTGTACAGTTTTTTTTTTTTTTTTATATATATATATTTAGTTTAAGCTTACAAACAAAATAAAAATAATAAAAATATATTGGTATATGAATTATAATTTACTATCTTCTCTTCTGTGTGTGCTCATTATTGCATTTATACAATTAGTTTTCAATGTAAAAACTTGATAATAATATTTTACAAACTAGAATACTCTCAAATTATTTCAATAGTTTATCGATGAGCACAACATATAAAATTATAAATAAAACAATAATAAAAACAAACCATAAGAATTACTTTTAAGACAGTAGTATGAAGTAAAAATAAATTTATTAGAGATGGTGTAACAAAAAACTTACATTAACATATTCCTTTTTTTTTTCAATAAATTATTGATTAAATAATAATAAATGGATAACAGATACAATTAATATGATAGGTTATAGGTTGTTCTCAACAAGATATCAGATATCAAATGTATTTTACAATCTAACTAACCATTTTATCTGAAACATGATTTTTGATGATAATTTTTGTCATTGATGATGATGGTTGATATCTAAACTATATCAGACCATTGAAGTATCCAATAAAAGGCTTCAGAAATTTTGAGATACCTAGACTTATCATTATTTATTTACATCACTAACCAACTAAACCTATTAAAATATCTCTGGTGCAAAAACTCTACTTCTAAATTAATATTGAATATTAATTATTGATATTAAGTTATAAAGTTAAACATGTTAATACATATTAAACATGAAAATATGCAAATTAAACGAGGCAATTGATATACCTTCAAATTAAAAGCAATTTGAAATACACTTCAAATGTTGCAAGTAAAGTTAATAGTTAAATTGTCTATAAGTAATCTTTATGACATAGTGGGTATTTAATTTTTTAAAATATATTATAAATGATATATTTATCATCCTTGTTTCACCTTCATTTAGCTTTTTAACGCCTGTAAGCGATTTTTCATTTCTTCCAAGTCCTCATCTTCTTCAACAGTTTCTGTTTCTTGTTGTATCGTTCCACCAGGTGTTTCAGTAACTGCCATTGGAGCTTGGCCTAATGCTCCAGCAGTGATCTCCCATAATACCTATGATGATTAGTGATTTATTAAGATCAAAATAATTATTTAAATTTATGACAAATGTACTTTATCAATTTCTGATTGAGCTTCTTCTTCCATATCTTCAGGATCATCCATAACATTTTCCATAGTATCATCCAACATTTCTTCAATGATTCCAGCCTAAGACCAACATGAGTAAAATTGTACAATATTGATATGAATGGGTTAACCTTATTACTAACCTTCATCATTTCCTTAGACAAGTCTCTCATAGTAGCTGCAACTTCAGGTACTTTGATCAAATTATGCATTGTTTGCATCACTTCAGTAGACTTTTGCAATGAACCAGCCATTCTCAAAATAGCTGGAATACAAAAGATAACTCATTATGTGGAACATAATATGGGAATACAATAAACTAACATAATTGGTTTTTCATTTGCATCTGTATGGAATTCATATGAGTCTTTGATGTTATCAATTTATTGATGGTTTTTCGTGATCGCAGTATCTCTTTAGCCAGAATAATACAGACATCTTTGTTACCTTTTTTCGCTGCTTCCTTCATGGAACGTTTGACCTTTTCTTCTTCTCTCTGTATGGCTGCATCATGCATATAAAGCAGTTAATAACCATTAATGATTCACAGTTAAATACCCTGTTTGATGATATAAATAAGTACATAAACACTCACCTCGAACCTGCCGATCTAGTTTGTATGATTCTTTGCGTATGGTTGATGTCCATTGTTTCACCTGCGCAAGAAATATATTATTATGCGATTAATGATGGGTCAACGGGCAAGATACTCACTTGTTCCTTAGGATCAAGAGTAGGTGATTTACCAAATATACCCATTTTGTAAGGACACGGAACGTCACAGAGTTGATTGAGATCGACCAATATCTGTTTATGAGTCAACGGCAGTGAAGTTCATATTCGATTTCGCGAGGGGGCGATAACTAATGCTATGTAAAATTTCCTGGACTTCCGGCGAGATGAAGAGAGGCCAAATAATGCAATCCGGACATGGAATACTTCCGCAGCTTGTGAAAGAGTTTCTTATTTTATGTATATGATGATATATGCATATCAGTCTTCACTATTGTAAACATTAGTCATCGGCTATCAACATAATATTGTTTACGATTCCGTAGACGAGTGCCATATGTTTCGGGACTCCGAATGAAAGCAGTGGTTTCTCGACGACAGCACACAAGACCGCAAAAGCCTGATAACTGATTAGTGTTAAACTGATAAAATGATACGATCCACTACGATTTACCTCAATAATCGAGGCTCGATTACAGTACTGTTTATATATCTAAATACACCATACACGTAGCGTCGTAGCCGGTTTGCTCTCCTCAGCTGGTGCTGATGTAGCCCGGTTTTTTGGCCTTGAACAACTACATTGTTTTGTTCTGAATTACAAGTTATTAATCTACACTTTGTTAGATTTTGTTCATCTGATATTATTACATTATTTTGTTTCCACTTTCTCAATTCCCCTTACGTTTTAAATAGACGCGTACGTAGTTCCCTCAATTGCTTTAAATGATATTATTAAAACTGTCGTCTTCTTGTCTTGTTCTTTAGTTTTTACATTTTTCTTACTCGTTTAATTACACCGTTATAGAGTTTTTGTTCGTATTTTGTTCCATTTTATTTCTTATATAATCCACGCTTCAATCGATATGTTTCGATTTACCAATAAAATTCCTGGTCTGAGCTTGTCAGCCATACATAAATGTTTTGCCAGCAGTGCACCAAAACCAATTATCAACCCGCCGATCAAATACACAGAGGTAATAATAATATTTACAATGTTAAATATGTAATATACATTTATACAGTTAGATATATTGACTTAAAAAAACCAACTAAATCTTGTGTATTATATAATATATGCACAGTGTACTTAGTGTACTATGATGGTGATGAACTGATGACCGATGATGAATATGACAACAGTGCTGTATACCTAAATCTAATCAATTGTTTAAAGATATATTCTTACCCATTTGGATTTCTGATTGTATATTTAGTGTGTGTGTAGGTACAACATAATGCTTAAGTTATGTTGTTACACAGATAAATTATGTTTAGCTATTACAAAAGCCTGTCAAGCATTTTGAAATTACAGATCTATTTACAAACACTGGGTGCCTTTAGGTGACAATTTTATTCTAAAATAGATATACACAACTATTGAAAACTATTTCCTATTTAAACCTAATGTTGATAATATAATATATAAATCATTTACTTCTTATTTAATTTGATTTTATATACCTATAATTATATAGGTATTTTAAGAAATCTATTAATTTGTCTATAATTACATGTAATGTCATATTTTTTTAGTGAGATTTATTTTAACTGCCTTGTTTCCACTGATATTTGTAGTTTAAGAAATACTACATATGTATTGATAAAATGGTTAAATCTCGGTATATCTTATTTTCCAATAAAAACATTACAATTTAAATAAAATAATTTATGATTTATTAATTCATTAGGATATTAGGAACAGAACAAAAATGTTAAAATTACATTATTCTGTGTACTATTTACACTTAATAGTAATTTTAGGTATTTCTAAATAATGATTTATAGAAATTAATACTATTTCAATATATCTAAAGTTTAGATTTTTATTAGATCTTGGTTTAGATTTTAAACCAAGATCTAATAAAAATATACTAATGAACTTAATTATTCTAATTTATTCTTTTATTTATTAATCTCTGACCATTTTATAATCACAGGTAAAATATTTTTATGTATGTTTTTTTTTCTTTATAGCTATTTATCAATAATGAATTTGTTAAATCGTCATCTGGAAAGACATTTGATACACTTAATCCGGCTACTGGTGAAGTTATTGCACAAGTTCAAGAAGGAAATGAGGTATAATGATAAACGTACCATTATACCTGATACCTAAGTAATATGCTTTTATTTATAATATATTATGTATCATTGATCCAGGTGGATGTCAATAATGCAGTTACTGCTGCACAAGAAGCATTCAAACTGGGAAGCCCTTGGCGTACAATGGATGCTTCAAAACGTGGTATGCTCCTGAACAAGTTGGCAGATCTAATGCTAAGAGATGCTGCTTATTTGGCAGTAAGATTTAAAATAATATCTAATGAATTTATAAATTAACATTGACATTTATTATTTACTAATTACTAGACTTTGGAAGCATTGGATAATGGTAAACCATTCAGTGTTGCATCGTCTGATGATGTTCCTGGTAGTGCTGGTGTATTACGTTACTTTGCTGGTTGGGCTGACAAAAATCATGGAAAAGTCACCCCAATCGATGGTAACTATTTTGCATATACCAGACATGAGCCAGTTGGTGTTTGTGGTCAAATTATCCCTTGGAACTTCCCATTGATGATGTTGGCTTGGAAAATTGGACCTGCCTTAGCCATGGGTAAATTAATTAAAAACTTTATAATACATTCATTCATATTTAATAATGAATTATATGAATGATTTTTTTAGGAAATGTTGTTGTTCTAAAGCCAGCAGAACAGACTCCTTTAACTGCCTTATATATTGCTAGTCTTATCAAAGAAGCTGGATTTCCTCCTGGAGTTGTAAATATTATTCCTGGTTATGGTTCTGCTGGAAAAGCTATTGTTGACCATCGTGGTGTAGATAAAGTTGCATTTACCGGTTCAACTGAGGTAATTAAATTATTCTAAAATCTGGTATTTGCAATACTTTTACAATGAACTGCAATTAGGTTGGTCAACTTATAGCTGAGGGTGCTGCTAAAAGTAATCTTAAGAGAGTTTCATTGGAATTGGGTGGCAAATCTCCAAACATAATCTTCAGTGACTCAGATATTGATTATGCTGTTGAAGGTGCTCATTTTGGATTGTTTTATAATATGGTTAGTCGTAAAATGTATACATACTATGTAATTTTTCTTATCCAACTCTTTATAAGATTAAAAATAACATTAATATGTTATTTTCCAAACTTCATACTCTATCATATGATTTATTATGGTTATAATTTAGGGACAATGTTGTTGTGCTGGATCTCGAACATATGTTCAAGACTCAATTTATGATGAATTTGTTGAGAAAAGTGCTAAACGAGCAGAAAAACGTATCGTTGGAGATCAATTTGATCCTAAAACACACCAAGGACCTCAGGTAATTTTTTGTTTTTCCACTGTTTTTGCCATACATTTATTTTTTACAATATTTTTATTTTTGTCGGGTTGACAGGTTGATGAAGAACAATTGAATAAAATTCTTGAAATGATTGACAGTGGAAAAAAACAAGGAGCTTCACTTGTCACTGGTGGTTCGCGAATCGGCGACAAGGGTTATTTTATACAACCAACTGTATTTGCTGATGTTAAAGATGACATGAAAATAGCAAAAGAAGAAGTAATTCTTGATTTCAACAAAATTATGAATTTGTACTAGTCTTATAAAAATTATATTTTATTTTCCAGATTTTTGGCCCTGTACAACAAATATTAAAATTCAGTGATTTTGACGAAGTCATTAGTCGAGCCAATAATTCTGATTATGGGTTGGCAGCAGCAATATTTTCCAAGAATATAGATATAGTAAATAAAGCAGTGCAGAGTGTTAGAGCCGGAACTGTATGGTGAGTAATGTAACTCAAATTAATATAAATATTTTTATCTAATAACATATATTTGTAAATAGGGTCAACTGTTACAATGTATTTGGAGTGCAAGCTCCGTTTGGAGGATACAAAATGTCTGGTCATGGAAGAGAAATGTCCGAGTATGGTCTTCAACAATATACTGAAGTCAAAACAGTTATTGTTGCCACACCTCAGAAAAACAATTAATACAATGTTTTTATTTCCAATATTTATATTTAATATATTTCATGGATCATAAAATATTAACAAACATATGTGACAGTTATTTCATTAAGAATATATAGTACATAAGTGCCAACGATTTAAAATGCATTTAAATGGTTCATGTGATAAATCAAAAAAGACTTGATACCTTATCTGATACTTGATAGTTGTAACTATGGATAATGGATGCATTAAATGTGTTTAATTAAGAAATTTAAAATTATGTCATTACTAATTTAAATAATAAATATAATTTACTTTTGCATTTACAATTTTCATATTTTTATTTTACATCCTAAATTGACTATTTGTTGCACTAAAATTATAAATTTTTCTAGAATGATAGAGCAGATTTGCCAAATAAATTTATTATTTTGCTCCTAGGTTTATGTGTACTTTCAATATTTAGATATTTGGGGCTTGTAAGCTATGACTATTTTTTTTTTTTTTTTGTAGGTACTTTAGTGTCCTTTTCCATACCTTTTTATCACATTATCACAATTTACATTAAGCCTCACTTTGAAAAATCTTACTAAATTTTACTTCTTAATTTTGAAAATGTTAAACATTTACATTAATATAATTTTAAAGTATATAAAACATTAATGTTTATAATACTATACAATATGGAAATATATCAATTCTTGGGGTATATATATTTTTTGAAATCAAAAGACTGTCAACATATTTTTTTTATGTAGGTATGATTAAAACCTTAAAAAAAAAAAAAAACATAATAATGTGTACATATTAATGTTAATTATCAATCAAAAAAGTTGTGAATTATAATATTATACTAGCGATTAGAAATTGTGTGCAACTCCTTATAAATATTCATCAGTTGTTTTATTTTTAAAATTGTAGCAATTAAGTTTCAAATGCTGTACTTCATCAATGTATTTTTTTTGCACAGGTAGACAGAGTGAATGTTCACCACATTAAATACTATTAACGATAACTTGTATTTTGATTTTTTTGATTTTAAAAGTATAAAATTGTACAATAGTAATATTGCTACTATTATTGGATGTCATTGACAATATAATAACATTATAAACATTATAATGCTAAATAGGCTGAATGCCATCAATGTAACTTTTCCATCGATGCCTAACTTTTCTGAAAGGAAAGTGAATGCAGAAGGTATTTGGGCAAGTAAAAATCACACTTTTCAAAAGCATCGAAAAAAATCATAAAAAAACCGGAAATTTTTAAGCAAAATGCTCTAATGCAAAAACGAAAAACCGCAAATACTTCACCAAATGTTTATATTAGCATTTTCTATACATAATTAAGTTTTCAGTTTTTGACCTATTTATAGACAATTCTAACAAATACTATACCATCTGAGGTTCATAAATATTTGGCTGTTGTTTTGAGTAGATAAGTGCCCAAGTCATAATCTCTTGGACCATAAGCAATTTTTACTGATAAATAAGGTTTGCAACACCACTTCCAGGAATTTAGAATTAAAAACAAAAAAATTTTATTATAGATTTTGTTTAATAATATATAATTCAGAAATGTATTTTGTGTGATATCAGATACGAACACATATTGAAAATTACGGTAAATATAATAAAAATAAATACAAAATCGTAATATTAAGTTAAAATTGAATGGCAATCTTAAATTGTTCATAGAACATAGTCAACCTTGGTTTGACTTGACTTTGTTCAGAATTTAAATTAACACTTAATAAATTACATTATATAAATATATATATAAAAAAATAAGCATACAAAAATAACTTATACTACATTTAATAAATAGTAATGATTAACCATTACAAATTCATAAATTCACGCAAATCTCTGTTTACACAAATATAATAAACTATTTTTTGTGCATAAATAAATATAATATGAATGTATGATAATATAATTAGCAAACTTGAAATAAATGTTAATAAACATTTTATAAAAATTACAACTTGCTCTTGGTTATTACATTAAGTCAGGTATAAATATATATTTGACATTTTTATTGCTATAACTTGTCAGTTATCATAATATAACTGACAAGTTATACTTATAAATTATAATGAATAATAAAAAAAAATATATATATATATATATAATTAAACATTTGAACTAGATGGGAGAGATCAATGAATCACAAAATAGTACTGCTTTAAGTATAAAGCAAATACATTTTACAGTTCCCATAACCAAATTTATATATGTAAAAACCAAAAAAATAAAAAAAATAAAACAGAATTATAAATTATTCAAATTTAGAAAAGTAAATATTGCATTTTATCAGAGATAATGCAACATTACTGCGTGAAAAATAATAATTTATATTGAACTCCAATTTTAAGATTATAATAACAAATAGGAAGAAAGAAAAATACTATAGGCAGTATAACATTTAATAATAATAATAATAATAAAACTAAGAATTAAAATCAATATAAATGTGCTAAACAGTAGCAACAAATACAAAAAATGTCAAAATAGATAAAAAAAAGTAACTAATTTCTACTAAATATTAAATTTAAATATTTACTAAATGCGACAATATCACTTTTTTTCATAGTCGAATAAGAAAAAAAAAAATTACAAAATACTTAACATTAAACGTATGAAAGACATTATGTAATGGGCAGGGGCATGCCAGATAACACTAACAACAGAATGTTAAAAATATATCTAACTTAAAATTTTTTTTGTTAAAATAATAAAGCTGAGTGAATAGTTAGTTATAGTTCATAAATATTAGGACTTTTGTGCTCAAATTATTTGAGATTTTTTATAGTAAAATTAGAGAAAATAAAGAAATATATAATGGAAAATGAAATGATATTATTAGTAAAAAAATCATTATAATTCACTGAGCAAAATTAAAGTTAGAAATATATAATTATATATTAAAGCTTAAACGAAGAAGTTTTTAATTCACTATTGAGTGATCAATCATTTTATTAGCAAATGCCAAAAACTGTGAGAATCATTTTTTAAAATATATTTTCTTCCAAAAATAATTATTTCTTAATTTCTTAATTCAGTCTTAAAAGACATTTTTTATCACAAAATTTAGAATTCTAATCATTTAACTGATATTTTGAACACTCTTGGGTAATTAATAGCTTATCATTGAAATAATTGATAACATTAATTTATTTTTATATGCCTTGTTGGAAGTTGATGTCCGTAGTCGTTTGTCGATGGTTTCGAAGACAGATTTGAGGCACTAATATGTGGCTATAAATAAACACATCAAAATTAAATTAAATAATTTATTTATTATTATTATTATGTATGAATAAGGCAATTAAGATAAAATTATGTGGAGGATGAATATAGTTGAATTTCTCATTATAAAATTATTTATTTTAACATAATTCAAAACATATTAACTCAATTAAATATTACGAATAAAATCACAAGTACTGTTACATGTTATATATTACAGATGGATGATATAATTACAAATATTGGGATCATTTAAAATGTATCCATGTATCAAAAATGATTGAACTAATACTTTACTATGAATCTGATATTACCTAAAAAAAACCAAATTCTTTTTGTTAGAAGAATCTGAACCTTACTAAGAAATCCTAGTAAAAATGAACAAATATAATGATACTGAAACAATTATTTTCTTTTTTTTTTGTTGAAAAAATAACCATTTTGATATTGCGATATAACAGACATTTAATCAATATCAATAACTAATATTTACCACAATAACAATGTTATTGCAAATCTTGTATAATAAATTATAAAATATATAATATTTAAAAAATAAATATCATTAAAATGTGTATGTTACATAGTTTAAAATTTAAATGTACTCAAAGCTACGTAACATAATTAACATTATTATTTTATAATAGGTTATACTTTTACATTTATACCTTAATTTAGTTTAAACAGAAAAAAAAAACAATTTTTGAACAAAACATAGTTCTATATTATAGATTAATATAATCAATTTTGGTCACAAATTAATAGGTATGGAACGTAAATCGAATAGTTAAAAAAATAATTAATAAATATTAGGTGTACTGAATTATTATATTTAAGGTGAAAATAGAAATATGTATCTTGTAACAATTCAACATATGTTGTTTTAACTATAAAAATGTATTAAGCACTTTGAACATGAACGAATAATATTTTACTTAGAATTGTTATTAATATAGTTTTCATTATAAATATGGGATGATTATTGAATTTGTTATATAACTGTTTCTAGGGTGAAATAGACTAGAACTCAAATGATAAGCTTGGTCTTTGGATATAAAAGAAATTGATCTAGCAAAAAGTTTCTTGTATTTAAAACTGTTCGTTTTAAGTACACAAATGCATTTTGCAATATTAACTTAAAACATACTAATAATGTAGCAAAAATAATTTGTAAACTATATACACAAAATATTATTTCTACATGAAACAAGAAACATTGATTAAATAACTGTTTCTAGGGTGAAATAGACTAAAACTCAAATGATAAGCTTGGTCTTTGGATATAAAAGAAATTGATTTAGCAAAAAGTTTCTTGTATTTAAAACTGTTCGTTTTAAGTACACAAATGTATTTTGCAATATTAACTTAAAACATACTAATAATCTAGCAAAAAGAATTTGGT